>JAJAGP010002162.1:121273-131815 GCA_025084515.1 Ancistrus triradiatus | reverse complement strand
GAGGTTACGGGCAATTCCATTTTTTTTGCTAACACGCATTTCAGTGAGTTTTCGTAAACGGTCACCTTATCCGTTGCTCTCACGGCTTCAGAGAAAATATGGGGTACCTGTTTCAGGTCAGATTTGAAGCATGCTTGTGCTAATTATCCCACAACAACAACATGAGCAAAAATATGTCCTACTTAGACACTTTAGAGATGTATTTTTTTAAACAATTAAAAGGAGTGAGAGGATTGTAATGCAAAACAGAGGCTATCAACCTAAACATCTAAGTTCATTTGCTTCTTTCTAAATAAACTCTGCTTTCAGGTAGTTTATTTTTCAATACAGTCAGAAAATCCAAATTACACCTTAATTTGGCACTTAAATGCATATGAATTATGCAAACAGATTAATTATGTTCAAAAACATATTGCTAACAAAATTCTCTGAAGCTGCTACATAATCATGTGTTCAAAATCATTATTAAAGATTTTGACATTTTAGAGATTTTTTTAAAAACATTTAAAAAATTGTCAATTTTAACAGGGTTAGGGTTTACTTAATATTTCAAACAAAGTAAGATTCATATTGTTTCTTACAAATCAATGTCTTGTGAAATTGTGTTGTCAACAGAGGGATTTTTATATTCTGCCCTAAGATAGACGTTTTAGTTATGGCCCTATTAGATAATTGAGAATTGACAATTATTTACATTACTGATATTAAAATACAGATTTTGCACAGAAAAATTTGATGTTGGATGTTTGTGGATGAATTCAAAATAGATTTTGAGCACATTGCTTGTGCCTGTGAAAATTAACCTGCAGTTCTATTTAACAGGATTGTGGTCATTTTCACAGGCCAAATGTAAACATTTCAAATTCATTTAAAATGAATTGTGGTTTTAATTTTCAAAGTAGTTTTTATCAGCATTTCACATAGTAACAGCCCAATTATTTTCATTGTTGAAACCCAGTAACATTTATTACTGAACTGGCAGGATTTTAAACTTAATTATTTATCAGCATCAAATATAGGTTTTTCACAGAAACTTGTTTTGGGGTAGGGCCAATTCCATTGTTTTGCTAATATGTGCAAATGTGAAAGGGGGAGTGTCATTTGGTCCCAAGTACATACATTTGGCCAACCCAAGCATTGAGGCTATTTCCACCTGAGGTGTTGAAGACAAAGTTTGGCTGGTGATTCTTACTGTTCCAGAGATCCAACTTCTTTTGAATGAAGATGGCTTCCAAAGCAGAGTTAGTACTTTTGCTTAATGTTCATGTGACTTGAAATTGTTTAGTAACTGTATCTTTAGGAGGTTATCAATCATATAAGTTTTGCTATTTGACTTGGTCTTGTTTATTTATTGTTTTATAGTCCGATTTCATATTAGAACCTGTGGCGCATAGTATGTCTAGCAGACTAAATATATTTATTTATTACGTTTTGTTACAATCAAATTTATCTTTTTTGTTGTTTTCTTATTTGTATAGTCAAGCATCCAACAGGACATATCTCGTGTGCAAGTTCTGCAAGAAAACGCATTGGAGTCTCTCGGTTCACCTGAAGAGGAGCTGCATGAAGCATTCTGATGCACCCGAGATCCAAAAGGTTGTAGACGAAGCGAAGTTTAAGGCAAAGCAGTTGCTTCGCTATGGCTGCATTATGGATTACAGAGTGATCCAGGATATTACGGAAAATCGGGACCCTATTAGCAGGTATTTTGCTAATTTTGCCTTTAAGTGCATTCTGTATGGCTCTGCTAGTGAAGTTAGAATTTAGTTTTAGTTACCTTTAAGTTAATGCATACAGATATTGACCTTATTCCTGTTAATGATGAAAGGGCATATTTTCACAGGCACAATTCTTTTGTAGAGAATGCACTGATATGCCATTTTGAAATCTTCCCCTCAGCGTCTAAGTCATAGTTTCAGCATAAGATCAGCATATCAGAACTTATATTCTGGATACATGCAGCAAACTACCAAAATGTATTGTATTAGATAAATGCAGTAAAATAGCTTGCTCTTTATTCATTTCTTTCAGAATTCCATTAAGACATTAATTATGGTTGGGTAACCTGAAATGGAGTAAAAAAAAAAAAAGAGTATTGTTTTTATGGGAGTGAACATGCACTGACTTTTCATTATGGGTAGTTAAGCATTTATGTGTGTACATTAAGTTTAATTTTACCTTAGTATATTTTAACATTAGTATTGCTGCCTCAGCTTCAGAGGAATTTCAGCTATTTCAGTAAGGCTGAGTGGCCCATTCAGTTTCAGATTCAGTTTAAAAGGTGTGAATGAACCATTCTATGGTTTAATGGTTGGAATGCAATTGATAAATCTGCCAGCGGCTAAAGCAATTAGGACCTTTGAGTGCATTATGTATGACTCTGCTAGTAAAGTTAGAATTCAGTTTTAGGTACCTTTAAGTATACAGATATATTTATTCCTGTTTTAGCTTTTATTGCAGAGTGCAATGTGCAGCTAGTTTTGTTAAAAAATTGGGTCTGTGAAATTGTCTCAAGTGAGTTTTTACTCACTGTGTAAAGTTTTGTTTTAACCGAATATTCCCATTATTAAAAAACGAATAAAGAAATGAATGGCTTTTTTCATAAATATATTTCTATCATTATTTTTAAGATGGATTAAGGAGCTAGAGGACAGGGGGTTGGTCGTAGTTAACATCCCTCATGGAAACCCTGTCACTGCTGCAGAAGCCCCTCATTCTGCAGCTCCAGAGCCTACAGCAAGTGAACCTGCAGCCAGCAATCACTCAACAACGGAGAATGCATCAGGGTCTGAAAGTTCTGGGGAACTCTACCAAGAGTGAGTCTTGTTGTTTCATGTCTTTTTACTTTGTACTATATAATACATACAAGGTACTTATTTGATTGAACATATTTATTGATCCGAACATCTTATTTCAGGCAAGCAACAGGAAATAAGAGTGGCACAGTGAGGGAGAAGATGGCCAAATTCGGTTTATACAAAAAACACTCAATTGACCATCCTCTGATACAAGGCTTTGCCAAATATCTGAAAGAAGACTTGGCCTATGACAATTGTAAACAGGAGGTAAGTGTGTTCACATAACTGTCTGTATGTAAACCACACCATGATTTGAATGCTGATGTATATTATACACAATATATTTTCTTTTCCTGTTCCAGGTGGAAAATGTTTGTAGGTTCCTTTATTTTATGGACCCTGCAACACCTAGCCTCATGTTTGTCCGGCGACGTGAAGAGAGCCGGAATTATTTCAATAAACTGTCACAGGCCGGTCTGACCAAACAGACTGTTCAAAACTACTTAAAAAGCGTCAAAAGGTAAGCAAGTGATGTGGTAAACAATTGCAAAAATGTGACCGACCTTTTTTTTCCTAATTGTTTTTTTTCCATACTATATGTTCTCAAGGTTTATCAAGTACCATGCAGGAAGCACCGATGTTTACAGCACAGATAGGCAGCTGCTGGAAGACTGCAACCAGTATAAGTTGTTCTTGAACAACGTTCAAGCAGGCCTGTCCAAGCAGATCAGCAAAGAGGTCACGAGGAAAAGGTTTGTGTCTGTCATTATTTACTTATTTATTTGTGGTAATAAAAGCACTTATGCAATGAATCAAACAATCTTTTGGCTTAACTGACTTACAAATATTTCATCTAAGGTTTGAGATGTTTACCCAAGGGCAGGTGACCGCAAAAGACTGCTTGGCTGTGTTGAATGCAGCAAAAAAAGATTTCCTGGCTTGTCATTGGGAAGCTGACTGGGCCAGAGGCCGTTCGTGGCCACGATTTGTCCAGGACAGAAGCACGACTGGTCCTTGTATTACCTGATAGCCATCGTACTTCTACGCCATCTTCAGCGTCCTAGTGTTGTTGAGAACATGACTGTGAGTATTGTTATTGGCACTGAGTGCATGTTATTTATTTTCTTGACAATTTCTGTTGTAGTCCAGCTCAAAATTTACTAAATACTTTATCATTCCCCATTTGTCGCAGGTAGAAGAATGGCTGCGCCGTTTTCGTGTTTTTCTGGCTACAGCGACTACGTCATTGTAGCTGTGAAGGAGCACAAAACAGCAGCAAACACAGGTGGCGACCTTTGCCCTTTGCCAGGAGGAGGAGATGGTAAGACCTCAGCACATTATTTACTCATCGTTTTTAAATAAATTAATTGAAAAAGCTTTGGTCATGTCTTGTGGTAAAACCGTAAATTTTATGCTCTTCATTTTTCCCCACAGTGGTTCGAAACATACTACACAGAGGTGCGACCCATCATGTTTGGGAAAGCAGAAATATACGGAGGATGAGTCTGAGAACTTAGAAGACAGATTTTTCTTTCCTGCAACGGCAAACAAATTTACAATGCAACCACTGACCTCCAGCGACTACATGTTAAAGTAAGTAAACCATATGCAAACGTCCTGCGTGTCAATGCAATGTCTATGGCATTCAATGCAAAATTAGTTTTTTGTGACTGCAATATGAATGTGTTGCTCATTTTTCTATTGCAGATACAAGATTCCAAAATAACTAGTCAGATGGCCCGACGCTGCTTTGAAACTGCAGCAAAGACTATGAGTGAAGGTGAGAAGGCTATGATCGCCGACTACCTCACTCATAGCACAGCAGTAGCGAATAAGAGCTACCGAATGAAGCAGGGCGATCGCACCGTGTTGGCCCAACTGCTACTGCAGAAGCTCAGCGGTGATTCAGAGTGAGTGTTTGTTCTTTCCTCCTTTGTAGCAACAACATAAAATGTAATCACTTATACTTATCATGCATTATCTCTTGTTTTTTGCAAGGTCCATTGCTGAGGTGGCTGTACCCAGCAGTCGTTCACTACTGGACAGCCAAGCTGCTTATGACTTGCTAGTCAAGTCATTTCCAGTGACGTTGGATGGCGTACCGCCAAAGAGATCCCTGAGGGAAACCGCTCACAGGGTCTCATGAGAGGTACTGCTATGACCCGCTGGAGGAGCGATCAGGTGGACCTTCGTGTACGGCAACTTGCTAGGTGAGTTATCGGTACAGTTTTCTAGAAATGTGCCAATAACTGTAGCTGTATAGCTGTATACAGTGTTGACTAATGATTTCTTCTTTCATGTCACAGAGCATTTTGGTCGCCGTATGCCCTCTGAAGTCAGGGTGAAAAACTGGATAGAAAAGCAGGGGTGGACTGCAAATGTCCCAGATGCTGCCTTGGTTTTAAAGGAGTGGAAGCCTCCTGGAGAACTTGAAAGTGCCATGGACTGCAAAGTTTTGCAACGCCTCACCAAGTCCCAGAAATGGAAGGGTCTGGCCATTTCAAAAATCGAGGGAAAGGGCCGTGGTGTAATTGTAACCAGACCATTTTCCAGAGGTGAGGTGGTCTGTGACTACCACGGAAAAGAAATTTCAAGACAAGAAGGCCTGGCAATCCACGCAACCATTGAGGAGGGAGGCTTCATGTTTTTTTTTAGCAGCAGCAATGGGCAGGCTATGTGCATTGATGCCCATGAAGAAGAGTGTGAGTGCCACCCAGGCCGGCAGACATTTGGTAGACTGATTAATCATGCAAGAAAATCAGCAAATGTCCGGCCCAGGTTGTACACTTTTGATGGGCACAGTGTCCTAGTTTTTGTTGCAATGCACGACATCCGGGTGAACGAGGAGCTCCATTTTGACTACGGAGTGAAGAAATCTTCTTTCGCCGGAGAGGGCTTAGACTTGGACTGGCTGTAGCCTGCCTGTTACATCTGCATATGACATGTTTTTTTTTTTTCTATTTATTCAATATTTTTTTTTAAAAAAAGAAGAACTTTCCTGAGGATGACCTGACCTGAGGATGAAGTGCTGCCAAGGACTTTGGATACTGTAGTGATCTGTGTATCGGACTACTTAGTTCCGATGTGCATATTTGACTTTTTTTTTAACTGTCACTCCAAGAGTTTAGATATATTTGTTTCATTCTTGTGTACAATAGACAATGCTCTTATGTAAAAAGTTTGGGGTTAGAATTTATCTGGGGGTCAGAGGTTATCTGAATAAAACCACAGTCAGAATCCAAACTCATGGCTGTCCCATCCAAGTGTGAAATCTGCCAGGCACCTAATGAATAGGCACCTAATGAAACACACACACACACACACACACACACACACACGTTCTTACCCGGGTCACACCAGAGGGCACACCTGAGGATGAAGTGCTGCCAAGGACTTTTCCTATCTAAAAGATGATTTGGCATATGACAACTTAAAACAGGAGGTAAGCCTGTTCACATACCTGTGTGTATGTAAACCACAGCATGATTTTTAGGCACCTAATGAAACACACACACACACACACACACACACACACACACACACACACACACACACACACACACACACCACACACACACACACGTTCTTTACCCGGGTCACACCCAGAGGGCACACCTGAGGATGAAGTGCTGAGGACGAAGTGCTGCCAAGGACTTTTTCCTATCTAAAAGATGATTTGGCATATGACAATTTTAAAACAGGAGGTAAGCCTGTTCACATAGCTGTGTGTATGTAAACCACACAGCATGATTTTAATGCTGATTAAAATAAATCTTGTGTTCTCCTCTTCCAGGTGGAGAATGTTATTACGTTTCTTTTATTTCATGGACCCTGCAAGCCTTAGCCTGCTGTTTGTCCGGCCCCTGTTCAGAATTACCTGAGAAGCATCAAAAGGTAAGCAATCGATTTGGTTAAGAAATGTTGCACATTAGGAACTTTGGAAACATATTTAAGCTGACAACCTGACTGGGTTTTTTTTTTCCCCAAATTGTTTTAATTCCATACTATTTGGTCTCCAGGTTTTTATCAGGTACCATACAAGGGAGCACAGCTGTGTACAACACAGATTATGTTGTTTCTTGAAGAACGTTCAGGCAGGCCTGTCCAAGCAGCTCAGCAAATAAGTCACAAGGAAAAAGGTTTGTGTCTTTTATAATTTACTTGTTTATTTGTGGTAATAAAGAGCACTTATGCAATGAATCAAACAATCTTTTGGCTTACCTATTCCCCCAGTCCTCCTAGGTAGAAGATGGCTGCGATGGTTTTTGTGTCTCAGGCCAGAACGACTGCATTGCATTGTAAGTGGCTTAAGCCATTAGCACCTTTGAGTGTATTGTGTTTTGACTCTGCTTGTGAAGTTAGAATTCAGTTTTTAGGTACCTCTGAGTTGATATTAGCTTCTGTTGCATAGTGCAATGTACATCTAGTTTTGTTGAAAAACTGAGTTTGTGAAATAGCCCCTATTCCTGTTAATGATGCAAGGACATTGTAATTTTCACAGGCACAATTAATTTGTAGTGAATGCACTACTAGGCTTATTTGAAGTCTAAACTTCCTATCAGCATCTAACTCAGAGTTTCAGCATAAAATCAGCTTTATCAGAAATTATATTCTGAGTACATTCAGCAAACTACCAAAATGTATTTTATTAGATACATGCAGTAAAATAGATTGCCCTTTATTCAGTTCTTTCAGAATTCCACGAAAACACTCTTACTGCTTTTAAAAAAGATGTGCATATAAGCAACATCCACACTAATTGCTTTCAATTGGATAATATTGCTAAACTTAGAAATATTCTCAATTTTAAAAAGGATGAGAAACTGGTTTAATGTGTTTATAAACTAAAACTAACTGTTATAAACTAACTGTTTATAATAAAAGTATTGGATTACTGTAATGCTTTAGTTACTGGATGCTCTAGTAAATCTGTAAATAAATTTCAATTAGTTCAAAATGCAGATGCTCGAGTGCCAACTCGAACAAGAAATTTTGATCATGTCACTCCTGTTTCTATTATCACTATACTGGTTACCAGTTTAAATTCCGCATTGATTACAAATATACTTCTTATAACATATAAAGCTCTACATGGCCTGGTCCCACATTATCTGAGTGAATTCTTGGAGTCTTACAATCCAGCACGTGTACTTCCTTTGCAGGGTGCAGGACTTCTTTTTACTTCCTAGAATTAAAAAAGGGACAGCAGGTAGAAAAGGCCTTTCTCATACATGGACCCCGAACTAAAGAATAAACTTGCCTAATATACAATGTGCTCTTAATCAATAACTACATTGTAACTAACACACTGTCTCTGTCCAATCTGTGTTCCTGTGCCGGTTCCCGTCCCACACACGAGGATCATCCACTTCGGCTTCGCTCAGGCTGTTTTCTTCATCGGCAAGAAATGTTGCACATTAGGAACTTTGGAAACATATTTAAGCTGACAACCTGACTGGGTTTTTTTCCCCAATTTGTTTAATTTCCATACTATTTGGTCTCCAGGTTTATCAGGTACCATACAGGGAGCACAGATGTGTACAACACAGATTATGTTGTTCTTGAAGAACGTTCAGGCAGGCCTGTCCAAGCAGCTCAGCAAATAAGTCACAAGGAAAAGGTTTGTGTCTTTTTAATTTACTTGTTTATTTGTGGTAATAAAGAGCACTTATGCAATGAATCAAACAATCTTTTTGGCTTACCTATTCCCCAGTCTCCTAGGTAGAAGATGGCTGCGATTTTTCGTGTCTCAGGCCAGAACGACTGCAATTGCATTGTAAGTGGCTTAAGCCATTAGCACCTTTGAGTGTATTGTGTTTTGACTCTGCTTGTGAAGTTAGAATTCAGTTTTAGGTACCTCTGAGTTGATATTAGCTTCTATTGCATAGTGCAATGTACATCTAGTTTTTGTTGAAAAAATGAGTTTGTGAAATAGCCCCTATTCCTGTTAATGATGCAAGGACATTGTAATTTTCACAGGCACAATTAATTTGTAGTGAATGCACTACTAGGCTATTTGAAGTCTAAACTTCCTATCAACATCTAACTCAGAGTTTCAGCATATAATCAGCTTATCAGAAATTATATTCTGAGTACATTCAGCAAAACTACCAAAATGTATTTTATTAGATACATGCAGTAAAATAGATTGCCCTTTAATTCAGTTCTTTTCAGAATTCCACGAAAACACTCTTACTGCTTTAAAAAAGATGTGCATATAAGCAACATCACACTAATTGCTTTCAATTGGATAATATTTGCTAAACTTAGAAATATTCTCAAATTTTAAAAAGGATGAGAAACTGGTTAATGTGTTTATAAAACTAAAACTAACTGTTATAAACTAACTGTTTATAATAAAAGTATTGGATTACTGTAATGCTTTTAGTTACTGGATGCTCTAGTAAATCTGTAAATAAATTTCAATTAGTTCAAAATGCAGATGCCTCGAGTGCCAACTCGAACAAGAAAATTTGATCATGTCACTCCTGTTCTATTATCACTATACTGGTTACCAGTTAAATTCCGCATTGATTACAAAAATACTTCTTATAACATATAAAGCTCTACATGGCCTGGTCCCACATTATCTGAGTGAATTCTTGGAGTCTTACAATCCAGCACGTGTACTTCCTTTGCAGGGTGCAGGACTTCTTTTTACTTCCTAGAATTAAAAAGGTACAGCAGGTAGAAAGGCTTTCTCATACATGGACGCCCCCGAACTAAAGAATAAACTTGCTATATATACAATGTGCTCTTAATCAATAACTACATTGTAACTAACACAACTGTCTTCTGTCCAATCTGTGTTTCCTGTGCCGGTTCCCGTCCCACACACGAGGATCATCCACTTCGGCTTCGCTCAGGCTGTTTTTCTTCATCGGCCAAGAAATGTTGCACATTAGGAAACTTTGGAAACATATTTAAGCTGACAACCTGACTGGGTTTTTTTTTCCCCAAATTGGTTTTAATTTCCATACTATTTTTGGTCTCCAGGTTTATCAGGTACCATACAGGGAGCACAGATGTGTACAACACAGATTATGTTGTTCTTGAAGAAACGTTCAGGCAGGCCTGTCCAAGCAGCTCAGCAAATAAGTCACAAGGAAAAGGTTTGTGTCTTTTATAATTTACTTGTTTATTTGTGGTAATAAAGAGCACTTATGCAATGAATCAAACAATCTTTTGGCTTACCTATTCCCCAGTCTCCTAGGTAGAAGATGGCTGCGATGTTTTCGTGTCTCAGGCCAGAACGACTGCATTGCATTGTAAGTGCTTTAAGCCATTAGCACCTTTGAGTGTATTGTGTTTTTGACTCTGCTTGTGAAGTTTAGAATTCATTTTAGGTACCTCTGAGTTGATATTAGCTTCTATTGCATAGTGCAATGTACATCTAGTTTTGTTGAAAAAACTGAGTTTGTGAAATAGCCCCTATTCCTGTTTAATGATGCAAGGACATGGTAATTTTCACAGGCACAATTAATTTGTAGTGATGGCACTACTAGGCTTATTTGAAGTCTAAAACTTCCTATCAGCATCTAACTCCAGAGTTTCAGCATAAAATCAGCTTATCAGAAATTATATTCTGAGTACATTCAGCAAACTACCAAAATGTATTTTATTAGATACATGCAGTAAAATAGATTGCCCTTTATTCAGTTCTTTCAGAATTCCACGAAAACACTCTTACTGCTTTAAAAAAGATGTGCATATAAGCAACATCACACTAATTGCTTTCAATTGG
>JAJAGP010002162.1:96273-113773 GCA_025084515.1 Ancistrus triradiatus | reverse complement strand
TTGTAACTGTTGATCAGTCCTGCACACCGGCTTTGAGGAATTTTAGGCCACTCCTCTATAAGAACAGCTTCAACTCTGGGATGTTGGTGGGTTTCCTCACATTAACTGCTTGCTTCAAGTCTTTCCACAACATTTCGATTGGATTACGGTCAGGACTTTGAATTGGCCATTCCAAAACATTTACTTTATTCTTCTTTAGACATTTTTTGGTAGAAAGACTTGTGTGCTTAGGGTTATTGTCTAGCTGCATGACCCACCTTCTCTTGAGATTCAGTTCATGGACAGCTGTCCTGACATTTTCCTTTAGAATTCTCTGATATCATTCAGAATTCATTGTTCCATCAACTATGGCAAGCCGTCCTGGCCCAGATGCAGCAAAACAGGCCCAAACTATGATGCTCCACCACCATGTTTCACAGATGGGATACGGTTCTTATGCTGGAATGCAGTGTTTTCCTTTCTCCAAACATAACGCTTTTTTTTTTAATCAAAAAGTTTATTTTGGTCTCATCCGTCCACAAAACATTCTTCCAATAGCCTTCTGGTTTGTCCACATGATATTTAGCAAACTGCAGACGAGCAGCAATGTTAATTTTGGAGAGCAGTGGCTTTCTACTTGCAACCCTGCCATGCACACCATTGTTGTTAAGTGTTCTTCTGATGGTGGACTCATGAACATTAACATTAGTCAATGTGAAAGAGGCCTTCAGTTGCTTAGAAGTTAGCCTGGAGTCCTTTGTGACCTCAACAACTATTACACGCCTTGCTTGTGGAGTGATTTGTTGGACGAACGCTCCTGGGGAGGGTGACAATGGTCTTGAATTTTCTCCAATTGTACACAGTCTGTCTGACTGAGGATTTGTGGAGTCCAAACTCTTTAGAGACAGTTTTGATACCTTTTCCAGCCTGATGAGCATCAACAAGTCTTTTTCTGAGGTCCTCAGAAGAAATCTCCTTTTTTCTTGATACACTTCCACAAACATGTGTTGTGAAGAGCAGACTTTGATAGATCCCTGTTCTTTAAAAAAAAAAAAAAAACAGGGTGCCCACTCACACCTGATTGTCATCCAATTGATTGAAAACACCTGATTAATTTCACCTAGAGGTTAATCCTATAGGTTCACATACTCTTGCCACTCACTAACATGTAATATTGGATAATTTTCCTCAATAAATAAATGACCAAGTATAATATTTTTGTCTCATTTGTGTAACTGGGTTAACTATATCTATTTTAAGGACTTGTGTGAAAATCTGATGATGTGTTTATAAGGAGTTGCTATCTGGCCACTAGTGGCCAGTAGTTAACCCGGTTTGGCGACTTGAGCAGCAACAGCACGATTGTGTGTGCATCAGCCCTTCGCGGGCTTATTATTGATTGATTTGTGACACCTGCTGCTCAGCCCATATAAGCACACCTTTGTGGCTGGCACGGTGTCTCTGCATTGAACCACATGCCTGAGAAGACGCACACACGGGCTTACACTGCTGGCTCTGACGGCTTTTGACAGTTCGTGCTTTCTTGGTGCTTTATTTTGTTAGGGACAGCGGTTACGTCTGGGGACATTAAGGTCGCCAATCGGAAGTTGCTAGCAGGCAGCCTAGGTAGCTAGGGTCCTAGATAGGGTAGGGTCAGCTTTTGTTTATTCTATTTAAATTTTTCTGCCAGGCTGCTCCGCCTCCGCTGTGTCTCTCTCTCTCTCCCTCTCTCTCTCTCTCTCACACGCCGTCGTCTCCCTCTCGCCGCGATCGGGTGAAATACCCTTTTTAATCCACCTTAGAAGAGGGCGCAGATTTTTTAACCTTGTTCTCTTCACTCCCTTCGGTCTCTTTCGTTTCTTTGACGCGCGTGCCACACTCCAGTGAGCATTTGGCCAGGAGTATATGTGGTACGACGTCCCCTTTTTCCCTTTGTCGTTTTATCAAGTACTGTTTAATTCTTTCAGCTTTTCTAAATCTTTTCCTTTGCCTCCCCGCGCCCGTTCCACACTCCAGTGAGCGTTTTGGCCGGGAGTATACTTGGTACGCATTCGCGCGAGTTCTGTTCAGGTTTACGCGCACTGCACATGCGCAGACCCGTAGCGCATCTTGCGCAGCGGAGATTCGCCCTAAGCGTGGTCGTGAATACGAGCGTTCTATGCTTATGCCATTCCTGTCTTTCTTTAATGTCTTATTCATTCATTAGTTTCTCGGTGAACCTTTTTTGGGTTGATTAATTATATTTTGGTTCACTACTTCCATCTGGAGCTAAATGCACTTGGTTCCCAACCCAATATATTTTGTTTACACGGTTCGTCATCCTTTTTGACATGGCGTACCGTAACAGTTTTAGGTCATATTTATGCAGAAATAAAGAAAATTCTAAAGAGTTCACAGACTTTCAAGCACCACTGTATGTTTTGTGTTGTGCATTGTTCCTGTGTCCTGATACTACAAACCTACAATTTCCTTGAGGATGAATAATGTCATATGTCTGTATCTGTCTGTCTATCTGTCTACCTACTTTTGCCACTCACTCAATATGTAATATTGGATCATTTTCCTCAATAAATAAATGACCACGTATAATATTGTTGTCTCATTTGTTTAACTGGGTTCTCTTTATCTACTTTTAGGACTTGTGTGAAAATCTGATTTAGGTCATATTTATGCAGGAATATAGAAAATTCTAAAGGGTTCATAAACTTTCAAGCACCACTTTAGCTCTCTATTCACAGTAACCCTAATTATACTAATAGTGAGCTTAAGATCAAACTCCTAGCATCAGAGACACATTCCCATGTCACATATAGTACTCAAAGAAACAGTTACATATCCCACATCATCAAAATACTGCATCTGATTCCCCACACTTGTTAGCTCAATTAAACTCATGCAATGTATTTTGCCTCTAAAAGGCTGCCCCCTAATCCTAATTACTATATATGTACTGTACTGTTCCCAATCTAGAAACCCAGCATTGGGTAAAACATACATTAACATATCACAACAATGGGGAACCTTCGGGTTTACATGACATAGGCAATAATCGGATTTCTACTAAAGATTACTGTTAACAAATTTAGCTAGGATTGTTGTATTTTGCTAATAGTAGAGATAGCTTCTTTTAGTTATAGCAGGAATTTGAAGATAAATGCAGACTTATAAACCTTACACATGAGTTTACCATTGTTATGGTTACTGCCATGTATATCCCACTGGATGCAGATTCTATTCTGTTTAGGTCATATGTATGCAGAAATACAGAAACTTCTAAAGGGTTCACAAACATTCAAGCACCACTTTCGCTCTATACACTCAGTAACCCTAATGATATTAATAGTGAGCTTAAGATCAAACTCCTCATCAGAGACACATTCCCACTGGATGCAAATTCTAGCATAGCTCTTGGTCCCAAATATACTGTAATGTTATAAAGATTTAACCAACAAAATTGGAGCCTTATTTTAATTGTGCTTGTGAAAATGCAATAGAAAAAGTATTTTCAAACATAACTATACAACCCCAAATCAGTATAAGTTGGGATGGTAAGGAAAATGCAAATAAAAAATACATGCAGTGTTCCTTACATTTCATTTGACTTTTATTTCATTGCAGACAGATTGAACCCAAGCTATTTCATGTGTTTGTGTTGTACTGATTTGTGTTTATAGAATAACACCACTGCCATACTTAGGACATTGCTGACCAACTATCAATCCTTTTAACTCCAGTAGACACTTCCCTTGAGAAAAAAAGCTCTTCTCATAAAGACTGTTAAAACATGGCCTGAAGGAGCTTCCTTTCAGCTGCAGTAATGCTTAAAAAGAAAGAATTCGAATGTTTTTAATATGAAACTTGGAAAAGTACACCTCAACCTGAGGAGGTTAATATTTCATTTCCTGCTTTGATGAGAAGTAATCTGAGGCAGTCACAACACACCCACCAGGGTATAGCAACCACGCCCTCACAGTGCCGGAAAAGTGAAGTGTGTGCAATGGTGAATCCAAAGATAGCTGTTGATGGTGGGACCTGATGATGTGACCAGTTGGGCACTGAATGAATGTGATGTCTAGCTTCACAACCTTCAACCTGTACCCATCTAAATTTGTAATCCCTTCAATAACAATGGCCATTATGAAGTGCTTTACATTTAGTATTTAGCAGGCGCCCTTATCCAGAGCAACTTACAATTGGTACAGTCTTACAATCCAAGCAATTGTGGGTTAAGGGTCTTGCTCAAGGACCCAACAGTGGCAGCTTCTGGTCCAGAGTGCAGTACCTTAACCGCTAGGCTACCACAGTACCACAGATTTACATTTACTAGATTTACATTTACATTTACAGCATTTAGCAGACGCCCTTATCCAGAGCGATTTACAATTGGTACAGTCTTATAGTCCAAGCAATTGTGGGTTAAGGGCCTTGCTCAAGGCCCCAGCTTGGCAGAGATGGGATTTGAACCCTGGACCTTCTGGTCCATAGTCCAGTACCTTAACCGCTAGGCTGCCACAGTCCTAGCATTTAACAGACGCCCTTATCCAGAGCGACTTACAATTGATACAGTCTTACAATCCAAGCAATTGTGGGTTAAAGGTTCTTGCTCAAGGACCCAACAGTTTTACAATCCCAAGACCCAACAGTCTTACAATCCAAGCAATTGTGGGTTAAAGGTCCTTGCTCAAGGACCCAACAGTGGCAGCTTGGCAGAGGTGGGATTTGAACCCTGGACCTTGTGGTACAGTACCTTACCCACTAGGCTATAGATATCACATCAGTTCAAATGATGCACAAATATGCTTACAGAGGAGCCTTAGCCAGAACTCTTCACACTGCAATGACCCATTTTAAATGCCAGATATGTGAGGCTGCTCTTGGTGACTCAGCTCAGTCTTTAATACCATCATTCCTAGCAGACTGTCTACTAAGAAAACGGACTTGGGGCTTTCTCAGCCTACCTGCCACTACTTTCTGACTAACCGCTGTTAGACAGTTAAAGTAGGCCCCCACCTTTCCTCCACCCTCAACCCAGAAAGAACAATCTCTCTCTGGACACTTACACGAAAGGACCTCATTATAGGTGTAGGGAAGGAAAAAAAAAACTGAGCTAGACCCCATCCACATGAATGGGTTTCATTTTTCTGACCATACACACCCAGAATCCTCTCCTGAACTACCAATACCATCATCTGAGAAAGAATGGCCTGACTGGTGTTCTTCTATTACTGTTCCATCAAGTAATAGCTATTGAGCTATTGCTTTTCTGTATGGTTCGCAAGCTACTCCCTCATCAGACAGAAGTGTGTTCCAGAGGGTCATTTCCACCACCCAAAAAATTACTGGCTGCCAAATTCCCTCAGTTGAGGACATTTGCAGCTCTCACTGCCTCAGCATGGCCATCAACATTCCTCTTTACTTTCTTTTTTCTCTTACATTATCAAGTACAGTCGTCAAATTCCGTTGTACTTTTGTACACCGACAATGCATTCAATTCAATTCATATTCAATGAAAAGTCACAGAATTATTTATATTCAAACATATAAAAAATTATGCTTATACATCTGAACACTTACCACTAACATATCAAGCTCATATGACTTTATATGTCCAAGCAAAAAAAGTTTTCACGTTTTTAAAACTTTATTAATTAACCTAGTGTATGTCTTTAGACTGTGGGAGTACCCAGAGTAAACCCACCGGAGGACATGCAGATTCCACACAGAAAGGACCCAGACCACTTCACCTGGGATTTAACCCAGAACGTTCTCACTGTGAGGTGACAGTGCTATCCACCGAGCCAACGTGCTGCCCGTTTGTCTTCACTAACTCACTTGGTTAAATCAAAATGAGTTTCTTATACAGGCAGGGTAATAAAAAGTCATCAATGTACACTGATCAAGTCAACCTTGAACTCTGTCATATTCTACAAACCATTCCTGAACAATTTTTGTTTTGTGGCAGGGTGCATTATACTGCTGAAAGAGGCCTCTGCCATTAGGGAATACTGTTGCCACGAAGGGGTGTACATGGCCTGCAACAGTGTTTACATAGGTGGTATGTGTCAACTTAACATCCACATGAATGTCATGACCCAAGGTTTCCCAGCAGAATATTGCCCAGTCCATCACGCTGTCAATGTCATTCACTTCACGTGAGTGGTTTTAATGTTATGACTAGTTGGTGTATGTATTTATTGTAAACGAGGAATCATTGATGTGAGTTAGCTATTTGATTTGAAATTATTATTTGAAATTATAGCTGGCTTGGAATATGTCTGTGTGTTAAGTCGCTTTGCAATCTGAGGTGACATGTGATGCCCATGGGGCTCCCGTAAACCCCGAGTGGGCACTGGAGCTCCTGGGTGGGACAATGACTGTAACTCAGTAAGTTTTTGACCTACGGCCACAAAATTCGGCAGGCTTGGTCCCGGGTGCAATCTGAGATGACATGTCATTGGCCCGCTGGGGGCCCCAGTGCCCAGCCGGGGTCCACAGGGGCTCCATGGGCATCACGTCACCTCAGATAGCACCCGGGACCAAGCCTGCCGAATTTCATGGTCATAGGTCAATAACTGACTGAGTTACGGTCATTGGCCCGCCAGGGGCCCCAGTGCCCAGCCAGGGTCCACAGGGGCCCCTAGCGGGCCAATGACCGTAACTCAGTCAGTTATTGACCTATGACCATGAAATTTGGCAGGCTTGGTCGCGGGTGCTATCTGAGGTGACACGTGACACCCATGGAGCCCCTGTGGACCCCGGCCGGGCACTGGGGCCCCTAGCGGGCCAATGACCGTAACTCAGTCAGTTTTCGACCTATGGCCACAAAATTTGACAGGCTTTGTCCCAGGTGAAATCTGAGGTGACATGTGATGCCCATGGGGCTGCTGTGGACCCCGGCAAAGGCACTTGGGCAACAGGTGGGACAATGACCGTAACTCAGTCAGTTATTGATTTATGACCACAAAATTCGGCAGGCTTGGTCCCGGGTGCTATCTGAGGTGACATGTGATGCCCATGGGGCCGCTGTGGACCCCAGCAGGGCACTGGGGCTCCTGGCGGGGCAATGACTGTAACTCAGGAAGTTTTCGACCTACGGCCACAAAATTCGGCAGGCTTCATCCCAGGTGAAATCTGAGGTGACATGTGATGCCCATGGGGCCCCTGTGGACCAAGGCAGGCCACTGGAGAACCTGGCGGGCCAATGACCATAACTCAGGAAGTTTTCGACCTACGGCCATGAAATTTGGCAGGCTTGGTCTCTGGTGCAATCTGAGGTAAGATGTCATACCCTGAGGTGACTACAATGACTACAGTCAGCTTTCGACCTACATACTCGGTCCCTGATGCACGTCGCCAGGGGCATGCACCACCGCAACACACTCGCAGTTTCTGCAGGAACTGCACTTTCTAGTTATTAATATTATTTTTTTTATTATTTCAGAAGATTTTCGGTTCATATCTCCTCCTACAGTTTTCGAGATATCGACACGGGACAAACACCAAAACGTCCGGCATGTTCCGGAGAAGTGTGCGTTGTCGATAGTGAAGAGAAATGTTGTTGCATTCGCACGCTACACTCGCATTTGTGCGAAAAAACGTACCCATTCACTTGAATGGGATTTTTTTAAAAACTGCCGTAACTTGGTCAATTTTTGAGCTACAAACACGAAACTCGGGAAGATCGGGAAGTCCAAACCTTTAAGTCGAGATAAACATCACTTGTAATCCACACGAGCACAGAGTATAACATGGCCGGCACAGCCGGAAATGGTCAATTCACTATTGTTCACTAAACACTAGCACCCTTCTACACTCTTAAAGGGCCAGACAGCTCTTATGTAAATCGCATTACATGACAATTACTTTCATCTAGAAACTCCATTTAAACTTCAAATGGTAGAGATACTTCCCCTTAATGACACATCAAAGTATCTCATCCTTCAAAAAATTATTTTTCGAGTTATGACGGTTTGTTCGGGACTAGGCATTGATTTTCTTCCCATTGACCCCCATTATAATTGCTTCAACTCTGATTTGTCTTTTTCTAAATTTTCATGTGTTTTTAACTTGTCATAACTCTGAGAATTTCTCATCAATCCACACAGTTTTTTGTCACAGCGATCAGCAAGGGGTCCTCACCCACAGACGCTTTACAGAAAAGCGATCGGTTAATTATTTTTGGAGTTATGACCGTTTGTTTGAGAGGTCTGAAACTGAGATTTTACATGAAACATATGGCTGTGTAGATTTGAAATGTAACTGTCATTGTCTCTCACACACACACACACACACACACACACACACATGCAGGCCACGCCCACACACCGAGCAGCTGTCATTCACACTGAATGGCTTGGATCAGCTCTTCTGACACGTATGAGAGCCATTTTTTGCATGGTAACACAGAGGGCACAGGGATACCTGGCAGGACAGTTTTTGCCCTACAGCCATGAAATTTGGCAAGCTTGGTCCCGGGTGCAATCTGAAGTGACATGTGATGCCCATGGGACCCCTGTGGACCCCGACAGGGTACTGGGGCCCCTTGCGGGCCAATGACCGCAACTCAGTCAGTAATTGACCTATGGCCACATCATTCAGCAGGCTTGGTCCTGGGTGTAATCTGAGGTGACGTGTGACGCCCATAAGGCCCCAGAGAACCCCGGCTGGGCAATGGGTCCCCTGGCGGGCCTATGACCGTAATTCGGTCAGTTTTCGACCTATGGCCACAAAATTTGGCAGGCTTGGTCCCAGGTGAAATCTGACGTGAAATGTGATGCCCATGGGGCCCCTGTGGACCCCGGCTGGGCACTGGGGCCCATAGCGGGCCAATGACAGTAACCCAGTCAGTTTTCGACCTATGGCCACGACATTTGGCAGGCTTGGTCTCGGGTGCAATCTCAGGTAACATGTCATACCCTGAGGTGACTACAATGACTACAGTCAGCTTTCGACGCACATACTCGGTCCCTGATGCACAAAGCCGGGGGCATGCACCGCCGCAACAAACTCGCAGTTTCTGCAGGAACTACACTTTCTAGTTATTAATATTTAATATTATTAGTGTGTTGCGCAAGCAACACACTATTGTTCTTCCAAGTATTATTTTTAGTGTGTTGCGTAAGCAACACACTATTGTTCTTCCAAATATTATTTTTATTAGTGTGTTGTGCAAGCAACACACTATTGTTCTTCCAAATATTATTTTTATTATTATTATTATTATTATTATTATTTCACCTGATTTTCGGTTCGCATCTCCTCCTACAGTTTTCGAGATATCGACACGGGACAAACACCAAAACGTCCGGCATGTTCCGGAGAAGTGTGCTTGTCGATAGCTAAGAGAAATGTTCTTGCATTCGCACGCTACTCTCGCATTTGTGCGAAAAAAAATCCCATTCACTTGCATTCGATTTTATTTAAAACTGCCGTAACTCGGTCAATTTTGGAGTTACAAACACCAAACTCAGCATGGTCGGACCTGGGCTGACCGCCACCCATCACCTCAAGTTTCGGACAGATAACACTCTTTCATCACTTTCTATCACTCTTTAAAAATCAGTCCATTCATTGAATAGGGCAGAAGCCGGAGTCGATTAAGTCACCTTTTCACTGAACAAACGTCTCTAAAATCCTGATACTCTCACCTAGAAACTCCATTTAAACTGCAAAGGGTAGACATACTTCCCCTTAATCATTCATCCAAGGATGGCATCGGTAAACAAATTATTTTTCGACTTATGACGATTTGTTCGACACTAGGGACTGACACGTCCCTCATTGACAGCAATGTAAAATGTGGGAACGGCGAGGTGCCATTTTTCAAAGTTTCATTTGTGTTTAACCTGTCATAGCTTTGAGGTTTTTTCGTCAATCCACATCATCTTATATCCTAGCGATCTGCAAGGGGTCCGCTCTCAACACCCTTTGCAGGTAACTGATTGGGTTACCTATTTTTCTGGAGTTTATGACCATTTGTTCAGAGTCCTAAATCGCTTGAAAAGTCCCTTTGTACACGGACTTTCGCGGAACAAACGTGTGTAAAATCATTATAACTTTCACCTAGAACTCCATTTAAAATTTCCAAATGGTAGACAACTTCCCCTTCATGACACCTCCAAATATCCGTCGTTCAAACAAATTACTTCCTCCTGGTATGAGCGTTTTGTTTTGAAGCTGCACGAAATGCGAAGGAAGAGCTGAGATCACGCTCGTGCCTTCGATTCAAACACACACACCACCAGGCCACGCCCACACACGGAGAGCACAATCGCTATTAAAGCCGGATTCTTTTTGAGTTAGATTTAAATCAATATGTGTAATATATGGAAGGCCTTCATCATTACTGTAAAATATTGTCAGTACTTACACAGTCAAAACCTTAAGTCCGTTTAAACATCACTTGTAATCCATCAACCCCCAACAAAATACCAGCACAGACACACAATGACCTGCAACAGCGGAACTGTCAATACAACTACTGTTCCCTACACACTAGCTGACTCCTTCCCTCTTAAAGAGCCCAGACAGCTCTTAATGTGAATCGCATTACATGACAATTACTACATGGTTTTTATAACAAACTTTACTCATTTACTTATTGACCTATGGCCACACACAGAACATTCAGCAGCCTTGGTCCCAGGTTACAATCTGAGTGACATTTCAGCCCATACGCCCCAGAGAACCCCGCTGGGCACTGGGCCCCTGGCTTTCCAATGACTAAAACTCGGCCCAGTTTTCGACCTTCGGCCACAAAATTTTGCAGGCTTGGTCCTGGTGAAATCTGAGTGACATGTCATGGCCATGGGGACCCCTGTGGACCCCGGCTGGGAACTGGAGCCGCTGGGCGAGCCATGACTACTCAGTCATTTTTTCAAACTATGGCCACAAAACTTGGCAGGGTTGGTTCCCACTGTGAAATCTGAGTGACTGTGATCCCAAGGGGCCCCTTGTGGAACCCCCGGCAGGGCATGACCATGACTCAGTCAGTTAGTGGATTTATGACCACGAAATTTGGCAGGCTTGGTCCCAGGTGCAATCTGAGGTAACATGTCATACCTGAGGTGAGTACAATACTACAGTCAGCTTTCGAACTACTACTCGGTCCCTGATGCAACGTCACATGGTAACGCCCGTCGGCAACACACTCCAGTTCTCTTTAACTGCACTTTCGAGTTATTTATTATGTGGTTGTCCTATATAAGGCAACCACACTATTGAAAATCCGAAAGTATTATTATTCCGTTTATTTATTATTAATTATTATTATTATTATATTCCAACACATTTTCGGCACAATGCAAACTGCCTCGCAGCTTTCGGTTCGACCCTGTGTCAGCGTCATGGGCGTTGGGTCTGGTCGGGAATGGTGTGCCTTGGTATAGGGCTATCCGGTTTTTTCCCATAGGAAATGAATGGGCCCAAAGTTTAATGAATCATAACTCATTCAGTTTTCACCTACGACATAATTCCGGCAGGCTTGGTCCCGTGTGCATCTGAGGTGATGTGTGTGCCCATGCACCCCCTCTGGACCTCGTGGGTGGGCACTGGGGACCCCTGGCTGGGCCCATGACTGTACCATCAGTTTTTCGACCATACAGCCAACAAAATTCCCGGCACGCTTGGTCCCGGGTGCAATCTTGATGTGACATGTGAATGCCAATTTGAGGCCCTTTGGACCCCGGGTGGGCACTGGGGCCCCCCATGAACCCGGCTGGGCACTGGGCCCCTGGGTGGGCCAATGAACTGTCACTCAGTCAGTTTTTCGACCTAGTACGGCCACGAACATTCGGCAGCTTGGTCGCGGGTGCAATCTGAGGTGATATGTGATGCCCATGAGTCCCCTATGGACACCGGGTGGGCCTGGGGCCCCTGGGTGGCCATGACTGTAACTCAGTCAGTTTTCGACCTACGTCCACGACATTCGCAAGCTTGAATCCCAAGTGCAATCTGGGTATATGTGATGCCTCCATGGGTCCCCCTATGGACACCGTGTGGCACTGGGGCCCTGGGTGGGCCCATGACTGTAACTCAGTCATTTTTTCGACCTACGGCCACGCCATTCGCAAGCTTGGTCCCGAGTGCAATCTGATGTGATAGCTGAATGCCCATGGGCTGCTGTAGACCCTGGGTGGGCACTGGGCCCCTTGTGGGCCAAAGACTGTAACTCAGTCAGTTTTCGGATCTACGGCCACGCAATTCGCAAAGCTTGATTCCGGGTGCATCTGAGGTGAGTATGTTATGCCCATGAGGACCCCGGGTGCACTGGGGCCCCGGGTGGGGCCAATGACTGTAACTCAGACAGTTTTTCCGCCTACACCACGAAATTTGGCAGCTTGATCCAGGGTGCAATTTGAGGTGACTGTCATGCCCATGGGAGCCCATGAGGAACCCCCCGGTTGGGCACGTCGGGGGCCCCTGGTGGGCAATTACTGTAACTCAGTCCAGTTTTTTGACCTACGGCCACGAAATTCGGCTAGCTTGGTCCAGTTGCAATCCGAATGTATGTGATGCCCATGGGGCCATTGCAGATTGGGCAACCACACTCGCATGTTCTTTCAGGAATGCCCTCTCTAGTTATATTATGATTATTATTATTTCCACACGACTTTCGACGCATTTCAACTGCCCCGAAGCTTCGATATATCGACACCGTTCCATCGCCATTGGCCTTGGTTCTGGTCGGGACTGGTGTTGCTTTTATAGGGCCCCCCGAATCGGACTTTGGGGGCCCCGCAGGAGCCCCGCAAAGTCCCGAATTTCCCATAGGAATGAATGGGCCAAAAGTTAAGTATCATAACTCATCAGTTTTTTTGACATAGGGCCACTAAATTCGGCTCAAGCTTGGTCCCGGGTTGGGCAATCTGAGGTGATATGTCAATGCCCATTGGGTCCCTCTGGACCCGGTGGCCCTGTGGACCCTGGGTGGGCGCAATTACTGAACTCAGTGTTTTCGACCTCCTCAAACGAAATTCAGCAAGCCTTGGTCCCGTGTGGCAATCTGAGGTGATTGTAATGCCCATTTTGGCCCCTATGACCCCCGGGTGGGCACTGGGGCCCCTGGGGTGGGCCATGACTACTCAGTCAGTTTTTCACCTACGGTCACGAAACTTGGCAAGCTTTTCCCGGGTGCAATCTGAGGTGATAGTGATGCCCATAGTGCACCTGTAGACCCCGGGTGGCAATGGGCCCTTGGGTGGGCCAATGACTTACTCAGTCAGTTTTTCGACCTACGGCCACGAAATTTGGCCAAGCTTTGATCCCTGGGTGCAATCTGAGGTGATATGTGAAATCTGGGGCGCCCTGTAGACCCCAGGTTGTCACTATGGGGCCCCTGGTTGGGGGCCAATGAAATGTAACTCAGTCTTTTTTTCGACCTACGGCCACGACATTCGGCAAGTTGGTCCCTGTGCCAATTCGAGGTGATATTGAATAGCCCATAGGTCCCCTTGACCCCCGGTGGGCACTGGGCCCCTGGGTGGGCCAATGACTGTAACTCAGTCCGTTTTTGATTCATCACGGCCCACGAAAATTTCAAGCTTGGTCCGGGTTGCAATCTAGGTGACATGTGAATGCCCATGGGGCCATGCAGAGTGGCAACCACACTCGCATTTTCTTCAGGAAAGCACTCTCTAAGTTATATTATTATTCCACCAAATTTTCGTACGTATCTCCTACAGTTTTGAGATAATCGACATGGACAACCCCCACCTCCATCATGTTCCGGAGAAGTGTGCTTGTTGATAGCTAAAAGAAATGTTGTTGCCATTCGCACCCGCTACACTCGCATTTGTGCGAAAAAACATCCCATTCACTTGAAATGGGATTTTTTAAAACTGCCGTAACTCGGTACTCGTCAATTTTGAGCTACAACACGAACTCGGCCATGATCGGACCTAGGCTCTCCCAGTCCCCCATCATCTCCGTTTTCAGAAAGATATCAACTCTTTGATCACTTTCTATCACTCTTTTAAAATCACTCCATTCATTTCATAAGGGCGAAGCTAGAGTGTGGCACTCTATATTGCAGGGGAAAATCGATTAATTACTTTTTCACTGACACACTTCTCTAAAATCCTGATTCTTTCCCTAGAAAGCTCCATTTAAACTGCAAATGGTAGACATAACTTCCCCTATCATTCATCCAAGATGGCACGGTAACAAATATTTTTCGACTTAGGACGATTTTGTTTCGAACCCTAGGGACTGAAGTCCCTCATTGACAGCAATGTAAATGTGGAACGGCGAGCGCCTTTTTTCAAAGTTTCATTTGTGTTTAAAACCTGTCAGCTTTGAGTCTTTTTCGTTCGGTCATCCACATCATCTTATATCCCTACGATTCTGCAAGGGTCCTCTCTCAAACAACCTTTTCAATAATTGATTGGTTACATTTTCTGGAGTTATGACGCATTTGTTTCCAGAGGTCCGAAAAAAATCGCTTGAAAGTCAATTTTGTACACGGACTGTGCGCGGACCAACGTGTGTAAAACATTATTACTTTCCACTAGAACTACAATTTCAATTTCAATGGTAGCATCCTTCCCCTTCAATGACCCTCCAATATCTCGCGTCCTTCAACAAATTACTTCTCCTGTTATGAGCTGTTTGAGGGCTGCACGAAATGCAACCAAGGAAGAGCTCAGATGCGCTCCGTTCCTGTTCCATTCAACACAACCCGCAGGCCACGCCACACACGGAGAGGCACATCGCGATGACAAAACGGCTTCTTTGAAGTTTAGATTTTGCATGAATATTGTTTTAATAATACGAGGCTTCGTCATTACTGTAAAATATTGTAATTAATTAAACAGTCCAAACCTTTAAGTCGGGATAAACATCACTTGTAATCCACACGAGCACAGAGTAAAACATGGCCGTCACAGCCGGAAACGCTCAATTCACTATTGTTCACTACACACTAGCTCCCTTCTACACTCTTAAAGGGCCAGACAGCTCTTATGTAAATCACATTACAAGACAATTACTTTCATCTAGAAACTCCATTTAAACTTCAAATGGTAGAGATACTTCCCCTTAAAGACACATCAAAGTATCTCATCCTTCAACAAATTATTTTTCGAGTTATGACGATTTGTTCGGGACTAGGTATTGATTTTCCTCCCATTGACCCCCATTATAATTGCTTCAACTCTGATATGTCTTTTTCTAAATTTTCAAGTTTTTAACTTGTCATAACTCTGACAATTTCTCATAAATCCACACAGTTTTTGTCATAGCGATCAGCAAGGGGTCCTCTCCCACACAAGCTTTACAGAAAAGCGATCGGTTAAATTCGTCAGGCTTGGTCTCAGGTGCAATCTGAGGTGACATGTGATGCCCAAAAGGCCCCAGAGAACACCGGCTGGGCACTGGGGCCCCTGGCGGGCCAATGACTGTAACTCTGACAGTTTTTGACCTACGGCCACAAAATTCATCAGGGTTAATCAAGGGTGAAATCTGAGGTGACATGTGATGCTCATGGTGTCCATGACTACCCCGACAGGGCACTAGGACCCCTGGCGGGGCAATGACTCTAACTCAGTCAGTTATTGACCTATGGCCACATCATTCAGCAGGCTTGGTCCTGGGTGTAATCTGAGGTGACGTGTGACACCCATAAGGCCACTGTGGACCCCGGCTGGGGACTGGGGCCCCTAGTGGGCCAATAACCATAACTCAGTCAGTTTTCAACCTATGGCCACAAAATGTGGCAAGCTTCAGCCCGGGTGCAATCTAAGATGACGTGTGATGCCCATGGGGCCCCTGTGGACCCCGGAAGGGCACAGGGGACCCTGGTGGGAAAATGACTGCAACTCAGTCAGTTGTCGACCTACGGACACGAAATTTGGCAGGTTTAATCACGGGTGCAATCGGAGGTGACATGTGATGCCCATGGGGTCCATGAGGACCCCGACTGGGCACTGGGTCCCCTGGCGGGAAAATGACTTTAACTCAGTCAGTTTTCGACCTACGGACACGAAATTAGGCAGGGTTAATCACGGGTGCAATCTGAGGTGATATATGGTGCCCAAAAGGCCCCAGAGAACCCCGGCTGGGCACTGGGGCCCCTGGCGGGCCAATGACTGTAACTCTGACAGTTTTGGACCTACGGCCACAAAATTCAGCAGGCTTGGTCCCCGGTGCAATCTGAGGTAACATGTGATGCCCATGGGGCCCATGAGGACCCCGGCTGTGCACTGGGGTCCCTGGAAGGACAATGACCGTAACTCAGTCAGTTATTGACCTATGGCCACATCATTCAGCAGGCTTCATCCCGGGTGCAATCTAAGATGACGTGTGATGCCCATGGGGCCCCTGTGGACCCTGGCAGGGCACTAGTTCCCCTGGTGGGAAAATGACTAACTTAGTCAGTTATTCATTTATGACCACGAAATTAGTCAGGCTTGGTCCCGGGTGCAATCTGAGGTGACATGTGATGCCCATGAGGCCCCAGAGAACCCCGGCAGGGCACTGGGGCCACTGGCGGGCCAATGACTGTAACTCTGACAGTTTTCGACCTACGACCACAAAATTTAGCAAGCTTGGTCCCAGGTGCAATCTGAGGTGAAATGTCAGGCCCATGGGGCCCATGAGGACCCCGGATGGGCACTGTGGCCCCTGGCGGAACAATGACCGTAACTAAGTCAATTACTGACTTATGGCCACAACATTCAGCAGGCTTAGTCCTGGGTGCAATCTGAGGTGAGGTGTGACGCCCATAAGGCCCCAGAGAACCCCAAATGGGCAGTGGGGCCCCTGGCGTTCCAATGACCGTAACTCGGTCATTTTCGATCTACGGCCACAAAATTCAGCAGACTTTGTCCCGGGTGCTATCTGAGGTGACATGTGATGCCCTTGGGGCCCTGTGGACCCCGGCTGGATACTGGGGCCCTGGCGGGCCAATGAATGTAACTCAGTCGGGGGCATGCACCGCCGCAACACACTCGCAGTTTCTGCAGGAACTGCACTTTCTAGTTATTAGTGTGTTGCGCAAGCAACACACTATTGTTCTTCCTATTATTATTATTTTTATTATTATTATTCCACCAAATTTTCACGTTTCGCGGAACAAACGTGTGTAAAATCATTACACTTTCACCTAGAAACTCCATTTCAATTTCAAATGGTAGACATACTTCCCCTTCATGACACATCCAAATATCTCCTCGTTCAACAAATTACTTCTCCTGTTATGAGCGTTTGTTTGAGGGCTGCACGAAATGCACAAAGGAAGAGCTCAGACGCTGTGCCGTTCGATTCAAACACACACGCAGGCCACGCCCACACACGGAGAGCACATTGCAATGAAAGACGGATTCTTTGAACTTATCTTTGCATCAATATGTGTAATATGAACGCTTCATCATTACTGTAAAATATTGTCATTAATTAAACAGTCCAAACCTTTAAGTCGGGTTAAACATCACTTGTAATCCATACGAGCACAGACTAAAACATGGCCGGCACAGCCGGAAACGCTCAATTCACTACTGTTCACTACACACTAGCTGACTCCTTC
>JAJAGP010002162.1:0-96173 GCA_025084515.1 Ancistrus triradiatus | reverse complement strand
AAAAATAAATACACTTTCTGGTTTTTGGGTGACATTTCATACAAGGTCAAGAATATTTCACTCCTTCACTCAAATGTGGATATGGATTACCACTGTCCACACAAGAACTTCAAGACCTATCAGACTCACATTCAGAAATTGCGCCGTCTCGAATCAGTGCTCGATGTGTGAATGGCTAAATACATCACATTTTATTCGAACTATGACTCCATGACTTTAGTTTCGTTCTTAGATTTATCATCTACGCCACCCAAGGAGGTTGGGTCCCTTTTTGAGTCTTGGTCCTCCCAAGGTTTCTTCCTATAACACTCAGGGAGTTTTTCCTTGCCACTGTCGCCCTAGGCTTGCTCAATTTGGGATTGGACATAGTTATTAGGAGATAATCTAAACTTGTACAGTTGCTTTGAGACAATGCTCCATTAATATATAAATAGATCTGACTTGACTTGACTTGACTAAATTGAAACAAAACAAAAAATACTTGCAAAGGACCCAGAAACAACTATGGAGGCTTTTCATAACCAGGTTTCTTGGGGGAAGCTGATCACTTGTTTCTTGTGTAAGGGAAGCCAAGCTATGACATGTACACTACATATTAAACTCTGTTTATAATAAATTCAACTTGCGATGGATTTGTCAGAATGTATGCTCATCATAAATCGGGTAGTACTTGTATAGTACATAAGTATTTATTCGCCCCTGCCACATATCGTTTGTTATCCATTTTAGACTTAAGTATTAATATAAGACAGTCAATGATTATATAATTTTAAGGTAAAGTAAAAGCACAGGAAATGCAGTGGTCTAATAGACAGGTCCACCACCGCAGAGACCTTGGTTCTAATTCCTGCAGTGCCTTCAGACCAGGTCAGGTGACACGAGGACATGACTGACTGTGCTCAATGAAGAGTCGTCTGGTAATGGGATCGTTATGGGAACAGCAACCCCTGCAGACCCCGCAATGCACTGGGTCCTGTCCAGGGCATGTTTACTCCTGAACAGTGTCCCTGTGACCCTGACCAAGAAAACTGGGGTTCAAACTTGACCAAAAACATGGAAAATTGAATGGCAAGATGGTTACCATCTGGTTTTTAGTACGGCATGCTCTCCCCATGTTCTTGTTGTTTTCCGCCCAGTACTCCATAAACCAAAATATTTATTTCTTGCATATCGGTGCAGGACAGGAACACGAGATCCTCTTGTGTGTTCCTGCCTTGCGCCCGATGGTTGTGTGACAGGCTAATTATTGACTTAATTATTTTGTCATTGACATTGACGTCAATAATAAATATTAAATAAGCATTGTTCTCCAAATTTGTGTTTATGTTTGAACACCCAGGCAAAGAGACCCCCAGTACACTTGCACCAAATGGTGTGGAGAGCTTGAGTCATAGGTCAGCCAAGTGGACCAAGGGAGAATGACTAAACAAATGGCATCTCCATTATATGTGGGTGGGTGTCAGAGAGCAAGCGTGTGTCTATATTTCTTTGAAAGATGTATTTCTAATTTATGTGTGTGAGCGAATGAGAAAGTGTTCCGAGTGCCACGAATTAGTCCTTTCCATACAGACGACTGTAAAGCTTTCAAAGGGTAGAAACAAAACAACTGATTTTCACAGCATTAGCTGACCTGCATTAAAACATGAAATGTAGTAGAATTCTTTAATGGCATCATCGTCTCTATATTTTTGAGCACAACAATTTTTTTGGCAAGCTCTCCTGTATAACACACGTGTATGTGTGTGTGCTTGCTGTATACTCGGAGGAGCTGTAATGTAGTCATAATAGAAAATGGAGCTGGAGGAAACAGGAGGTGAGAGTCCACTTCCTAAACAGGATGACAGAACCTATCAGTGATCCAGACCACACATATATACACACATACAGGTACAGTGGGGGCCAAAGATCTAGTGAAGATCATCATTTGCATTTTCCTCAAATTTAATAGTGTTTTTCATTACTAGTCATATCACAAGCTTAACAGTTTGACTGCTCACCGCCATAACGCCCTGAGAACGTTCAATCTCAGACTCCAGGGTCCCCAGTTTGATCCCGAACTCAGACCTGTGGAGTCTGCATGTCCTCCCTGAGTCATTGTGGGTTAACTGCCAGTATCCTGGATTCCTCCCACATTCCAAAGACATGCATGTTAGGTTAGTTGGTTTTCTAGTGCCCTTGTGTGAGTGTATGCTCCCGAAGATGGATTGGTGCCCTGTCTAGGGTTGTTCCTTCCTTTTCAGGTAGGCACTGGCTTTTCCACGACCCTAACTAGGTTTAAGTACATAAAAAAAATGAAGGTAGCATTATTGTTTTGTGTACAAAAAAAGTAATATCAATAAATCTTGGAAGTCCGTGAAGAAACTGAAGTTATCATTGATCCCAAACATACCCCAAAATCATTCATCAAAGTCGAGTTTTTTCGATGACCATCACAGTCCCCAGATATTACTAAAAATATCTGAGTAGGTCTCAGACACGCTATACAACCTGAAAATATTTCTGTACTAACATGATTCTGAGAGAAAGACTGGGAAAATGCCTTAAGCAACAATGCAAAGACTGTAAAGGTCGACTGCTGTTTGTAGGCTAAGGTTTCTCCCAAAGGGAGTATTACTAAATTTTGACTGACAGGATGGCCAAATGTAAGGTCTTCAAACTTAACTGAGTTGTTCAGATTTGTGGTTCTTTAAAATGTGCAGAAATTGGTCATGTTTATGTTTGTTTTATGTAGAGGCTGTGTTGACTTCTTTAATTCGTTCAGCGTGCCCAAAGAGGTCTGAGAGTTTTATATACACTGGTGGATCATGTCCAGTGTTTCCAGGATCGACTCTGTGAGTCTGTTAAGGGTAAACACTTCAAGACGATGAATGAGTGAGTGGGTAATATGGGGATCTGTTATGCAGACTAGCAGTTTAAATGTCATTCATTCACTTACTTATCTGCTTAATCATGGTCAGGGTTCCGGGAGAGCCGGTGCCAAGCCAGTAGTTAGCCGGCATCACAGGGCGCAAGGCAGGACCCCAGACAAGGCGGCAATCCATTACAGGGCTCCACTAAAATCCACTGTAAACTTTGTGTTTTGTTTGTTATCTTTTTTTTTTACATATATTCTTGTGTGTCTAGTGTTGTCTCGACCTAATTTAGACTCGGTCTGGTCTCGGGGTAAGGCGGACTCAGAAATTGTTGTCGAGACCAATGGGAAAAACAACCAATGTACCCCCGCAATTATTTATTTTGACAGTTAGCAGAAGACGCAACAGCGACAGCTGGGCAGTATTCAGACTTAAACTCTCAACATTCTTGTCATCAGTCCAGTACCTTAAGTGTAGCATCACACAGTTCTTACATAACCATAATAAATGTCAAAATAAGAGCGTGTTTTTGTACATAATGTCCTCACAAAGGACGACACCAAGGTGTGAAAATGAGAAGTCGTGGTAATGCGCTATCGGCAATCTCGATCAGCAGGGATTTAGAGATCCATGAGATATTGCGCCATTTGCTATTAGGAGTCCAGTACAGAGAACGAAATAAGCAGACGATTTGAAGCTTGAAACCCACTGTTGAGATCGTGAGTGAGGTGGACGCTAATGTGAAGCAGATGCCGGGATACATTTAAAGCTTCTCTCTCTCGCTTTCTTTCTCCAGATGTTGTAGGGCTGTGGTTTGATGGGATTGATTCTACTTTATTTCCATCTCCAAATGTCTTATTTAACGCTCATCAGCTCTGAAGGCCCCCCTCTCGGGCCGGATATGTGTGTTTCAACTTTCAGGCTGAAATAAGAATGAGAATAACAAGACGGGGATAAAGCATAAGATGTCAGAACTGAATCTGCATTAAGAGCTATTCAGCGTTATTGGACTTCTGCGCTTTGTCTCTGTAGTTTAAGCGCTTGAGCACTCGGGAGCATGACAGCGTGCTGAATGAAATCTGGTCTCTATTTGGTGCTGTTTATTCAAAATATACAGAGCAGATACGGCAGGCACGGTTAAGCTCGGACAAATCCGGCAAATGGTTATCGAGTTAAACCGAATTAACAGGGAAAACAGCCACCCTGGAAATCCGTTTATTCTTAAAGCGTCTTTAAGGGCTGAACAATGGCTCTGAAAATAAATCGAACAGCAGACCAAACAAACTGATCTATTTAAGTAAACTATAGAAAGGAACGTCATTTTGCGGCAGGGAAAGTGGAGAAACAGTCCATCCGTGGCCCACCTGGCCTGAGCTACACTGCAGAGCGAACCCCAGATCTAATCAATTCCATGCTCCCTTGTTAAGACATGCTGTTTTTTCTCTCTCGACACATAAAATGAAAAGAGTCGGTAAGGCTATCTCAGAAAAATCCATTCCAGCGAGCACTTTGGAAAGCAGTGCCTCGTAAAAAACGACATCACAGCTGCTAAAGGGATTTTCTCCAAAATGTTAGCCTGAAAGTAAGACTCCGGCATTAAAGCAGAGAGCGAGAGGAATGATATCATCCATCTTTCACCTTCCCTCCCCTGGTCCTCCATTCCTCACTCGCCTAATTTAATTGTCAGAGTGAAAACGGGAAGTTCCGCAGATTCGCTTCATAAATGTCAACCAGTCGCTGAGGAGGCCCATCTCCGGCGTACAGTGTGTGTATGTATGCATGTATGTAAGAGAGTGACGGATGGTGTAACGAGTGTTTATGACGCATGAAGTGTAATGGGCTTGAGGGGGGTACGCTGTTCTCCTGAGGCAGATAACTCTGGCAGGGCATAGAGAGGCATCAGTACCCAACACACACTGCCCGATTCTTAGAGACTGCACAACCCGTCCTTCCTACAACCAGACAGAACAGGAGACGCATTCATATGAGTACATAAGGAGAAGTCCTGTAACTTGGTACACACTACATGTTCAGGTGAGTACCCGGTGGCCGGGCAGCTCCAAAAGGTAACGTAGGAGGATTGTATGGACCCACCACCCGCAAGATCCAGAGCAAGGATGCAGTGCAATGCAGACACAAGTACAAAGTACAATGCTGGGCGAATGGGTACCTGGCTGAATGGACCTTCACAGAAGAACTCTTGGCAGTAGTGTTGCAGTCAATACCCCTAGAGTCAAGTCAGATTACAGACCAAGACCAGGACACCGAGTCCGAGACATGACCGGGAATGGCCAAGACAGAGATGAGATTGAGACCAGATTAAAATACAATACATACAAAAATAAATAGAATAAAATTCAGTTTATAGTTAACCTAACCTCAGACAGACGCATTGGACTCGGCTGGTTTTCCGAGTTCCCCTCACACCGAGACAGAGACAAGACCGAGTCCAAATGAGTGAGAGACCGAGAATAATGCAGAATAATTCATGTTGAAAATGCAGCTGCAAGTGTTCTATCTAACATACTTGTGTCCATGTTACAGATAACAGTGGGTCACTGAGTGCTGACATCACTATCATTATCAACATTAACCTTGCAGCTCCAGTGCAGCACTAAAGAAGCAAACATCTTGGCTGATGGACAACACTTCCACAGTTTTTGTCAGAACTATAGCTTTAGGCCTAGTTCCAGCCTAAGCCCTTGTTATTAAGACTAATTGGATCAAATCCTTGTTATTCTAGGTGTACATGTACTATCTCCAGAAAACAGATCCAGATGGTCCAAAACTACAATAATTAGCATGCACATGACTTAAAATCCATAAGACAGGCTGAAAACTCAACAAGAAGCAATTAAACAGTATATTATTCCAATGAAAAGATTTACAGTCAAGAACAGTGATGCTTGCTCGCCCATTACAACAAGTTATCGCCTTCCATAAAACCGGAGACGAAAAAGTGACTTTAATCTCCGCTTCAAGGTGCCGCTGTCAATCTGGCACTTTTAACGTGATTGTTCTGTGTTTGTGCAAAGCCCAAACAAAGAACCACAGTTTCCTCTCTTCTGCTTTGGCATTTTCCTCGCTTTCCTCTCTTCTCTTTACAGTCCATGTTTTTCCCCCTCTCTTGCCTCTTATTGTTGCTGTAAATCCAAAGGGTCCTTTTGCCCTTTTACTAGAACAGAGAGTCATTAAATGGCTGATTTCAAATGGCAGAATGGGAATGTTTTAAATTAACTTTATTGTTCCACCAGTCCACCAGCCAGCCGAGGAAAAACCGACACCAGACTGGAGCATGAGCAGTAGCCTCGCACCTTCGCTTAAGACTCGTTCTTAATGGCACTGGGTCTCATCTAATGACTAGAAGTGTCTGACTTAAGTGTAATATCATCCAGTCTGTGATTTAATAGCAGTAATTTTATCAGTAGAGTCATTTTAGGGGAAAAGAATTAACGCCACCATAATCACATGGACTGCTTTTTAACAAATGGACTTAGCATCTCAAGCTCACACACACTCAGCTATGTTTCACTGGCAGTCACTAGAATGGAATAATTTTCTTAAAGCTTTGGACAGTGGTCACACCAGACTGTCGCCTCAGTGCTTTCTTCGCCAGGACGGATTTTTTTTTTAAAAAAATTGGCAAGCAAAGTATTGGGAAGTAGTGATGTGATTCAACTTTGGAGGGAGTGCAATGTGTTACAGCAGCTTAGTGTAGCCATTTCACCATGTTAAACAGTTAGAACGTTTTCAATAGCTTCTCAAACGTGACAGCTACTTTTTAATTAGGCATTTTCCCTCTTGAGTTTCTCTATTTATTTCTATGAGATATTACAAGAAATCAGAAAAGGCGCACCACATTTTTACAAATGTTTGTTTCCGTTGCTTTAATGGAACAACAAAGTGTGATTATTGCCAGACTTAGCATTTAGCAGTAAGGCCCACTCCTTCAACACAAGCACCAAGACAGTACCATGCTGCATCCACATACGTCATCACAGCACGACATGAACTATATACACACTGCACACTTACTTCTTTCGGCTTCTTTGTACTCTTTCCTTGTAATATGCTGATTAATATCATTGCGACTCCCGTGCAAAATTAAACTTAGTTCCACATGTCTGGCAAACCACTTCCAGCTCATCTTTTGCCAGAAATGTATATACTTTTTGAAGCTTGTCTTTAACCGTACTTGCCCATCTAGCCATCTCAGCAGTACAATATCAGCCATAGTGAGTGAGGGCATTAAGTGACATCATGAGCCTGCTGACAATTGGTTGAATTATATTCATTTACAAAATCTACAAACGTGATTGGCCATGTTATGGTTAGACGCCTACAAATACGTGTGAAATAATTGGTCTGTTCCTTTTGAATAAACGCAAGCGTTTTGGGCATAGACGTACATATTTAGACGCCGCATAGGCTGCTTCGGCTCGTTGCTGCGATACATCAACACGTCCGCCATATTGGTCCAGGCAAGACTACCTTGTAAACAAATACAAGTGAACGGAGGAGTTGCGTTTTCTTTATTTTATTAAAATGCCACAATAACCTAATTATTTCTCAACCAATTTAATGAGTCGTTTTTATATTCAAGGCTTTGGATCTACATAGAGTACAAAAAAAAAGTTTTGACCCAGTTACTTCGAATCTCGATAGAGAGGAGTGTCTATCAGCGTTAGGCAAGTTACCACGGTGGAAAATAATTCATTGTCATAATAAACTGTAAAAAACCCACGTTTTTTGTCAAGCATGTTTTTTATTTTCCTTGGTTAACACAGGTGGAGACGTCCCCTTTACAATTGTATTCAAAATGAGTGAATATTTGCAAAAAAAACAATACAGTTTTTATGCGTTTTGAACATTAAATATCTTGTCTTTGTAGTGTATTCAATTGAATATGGGTTTGAAAAGGATTTGCAAATCATCATATTCTATTTTTATTTAAGTTTTACCCAGCGTCCCAACTTCACTGGATTTGGGGTTATACTTTTGCCACTCACTAATATGTAATATTGGATCATTTTCCTCAATAAATAAATGACCAAGTATAATATTTTTATCTCATTTGTTTAACTGGGTTTCTCTTTATCTACTTTTAGGACTTTGTTGAAAATCTGATGATGTTTTAGGTTCATATTTATGCAGAAATATAGAAAATTCTAAAGGGTTCACAAACCTTCAAGCACCATTGTAGATGCCCTTTGTAGATCTACAATTACAGACTGTAGTTCATCTGTGTCTCTACATACTTTACTCTGTTCTCTAATGGTCAGGACCCCCACAGAACCACCATAGATCAGGTACTATTTGGGTGGTGGTGTGTTAGTGTGTGTTGTGCTGGTATGAGTGGATCAGCACACCAGTACTGCTGGAATTTTTAAACACCCCAGTGTCACTGGTGGACTGAAAATAGTCCACCAACCAAAAATGTCCAGCCACGAGCATCCTTGAGGCAGCAGCCTGTGAGCACTGATGAAGGATTAGAGGAAGACTAACACAAACTGTGCAGCAACAGATGAGCTACTGTCTCTGACTTTACATCTACAAGGTGGATGTGTCTAATAGAGTGCACAGAGAGTGAACAGTGTTTAACAACTCCAGCAGCACTGCTGTGTCTGATCCACAAGTACCAGCACAGCACAGCGCACACTAACACATCACCACCACATCAGTGTCACTGCAGTGCTGAATGATCCACTAAACAAATAGGACGTGATCTGTGATGGTTCTAGCGGTGGTCCTGACCATTAGAAAACTGAGTGAATAAATGGACTACAGTCTGTAATTGTAGAACTCCAAATGCATCTATATGGTAAGTGGAACTGACAAAATAGGCAAGGAGGTGTACCTAATAAAGTGATCTTTGAGTGTAGTACGTAGAACTAAAAATAAAAAAAGCAGGTTCTTGTTAGTAAAGATTGACAGTAAACCTATCTATTATAAACCTCACCATAGTTCTCGTCTCTTTCTCTTTGACCACAACTGTTTTTAATTCTCGGTCAGTAAACTGAGCTGTCAGTCATTCGATAAGGGAAGGAACCCACTGAAGGCCAGGTGACATGCTGGGGGCTTCATGGCTGGAGGAAGCGAATTAGAGGTGGAACAGGGGATGAGGGCTGCTTCTGTCAGCACCTGCATGAGCCTACACACACAAGTCATGGAGTGTTTCAGATGTATTTTGTATCCTCACTCTAAAGACCCTTTCATACTCAAAACCAGGGACACGTGCACTATTTTACTCAACTGCCCTCACACATGATGTGACGGATAACAAATCACACATATAATGGATTTGGATCAGCGGTTCAAACTGCTGAGTGTGTGTTTAAGCTTCAGGACTTGTAGCTAAGCCCATATACACTGCCTGGCCAAAAAACAAAGGTCTACTTGCATTTAACTAAGGAAATAGGTAAATTGTTAAAAAAAAGGAGCCTCCCATCGGATAATTACTGCATTGGTGATTATGTTTCAGCTGGCAACAAGTTCTTTAACCCTAACTGATGCAGGGAGTAGCTTCTCATTTGTTAAATAACCATGTCGAAAAATGCATCCTGTGGAAGTGGAAAAGATGTTCTGTTTCAAAAGAGCTATATAAATAAATTTGACTTGACTTGGTGACTTGACTCCTTCCCAGGAGTGGTCAGCCAACCAAAATTACCCCAAGAGCACAGCAACGACTCATCCAAGAGGTCAGAAAAGACCCCACAACAACATCCAAAGAACTGCAAGCCTCACTTGGCTCAGTTAAGGTCAGTGTTCATGCCTCCACCATAAGAAAGAGACTGGGCAAAAATGGCCTGCATGGCAGAGTTCCAAGACGAAAACGACTGCTGAGTAAAAAGAACATTAAAGCTCCTCTCAATTTTTCCAGAACACATCTTGATGATCCCCAAGACTTTTGAGAAAACATTTGGTGTGTGTCCCATTACATCTGGTGTAAAAGTAACAGTGCACTACAGAAAAAGAACATTATACCAACAGTACAATATGGTGGTGGTAGTGTGATGGTCTGGGGCTGCTTTGCTGCTTCAGGACCTGGAAGACTTGCTGTGATAAATGGAACTATGGATTCTGCTGTCTACCAAAAAATCCTGAAGGAGAATGTCCCGGCCATTCTGTTTGTGACCTCAAGCTGAAACGAACTTGGGTCTGCAGCAGGACAATGATCCAAAACACACCAGAAAGTCCAGCTCTGAATGGCTGAAGAAAAACAGAATGAAGACTTTGGAGTGGCCTAGTCAAAAGTCCTGACCTGAATCCTATTGAGATGCTGTGGCATGACCTTAAAAAAAAACCTCCAATGTGGCTGAATTACAACAATTCTGCAAAGATGAGTGGCCAGAATTCCTCCACAACAACGCTGTAAAAGACTCATGCAAGTTATCACAAACGCTCGGTTGCAGTTGTTGCTGCTAAGGGCGGCCCAACCAGTTATTAGGTTTAGGGGGCAATCACTTTTCACACAGGGCCATGTAGGTTTGGATTTTTTTTCTCCCTTAATAATAAACACCTTCATTTAAAACTGCATTTTATGTTTACTTGTGTTGTCTTTCAGTAATATTTAAATTGGTTTGATGTTCCGAAACACTTAAGTGTTGACAAACATGCAAAACAATAGGAAATCAAGAAGAGGGCAAACACCACTGTAACTATTTGCTTAGTTAAATCCAGGTGGTGACCTTTTTTTTTGGCCGGGCTGTGTATATTGTGTGTTTCTGATTGTGGGTCATATAAATAGCCCGATGCCACCATGCCAGTTAAATTATATTGTCCATGATGCCTCTGATGCACTTAGGAGGCTATATGAAAACAGCAGCACTAGCCGTAAGCAAAACACCCTCTTCTTTAGGCATCAAACTTTTTGTTGCTTTACTGTGCTCACAACTCAAAAAGATTCAACCCATCTTTTCACCTTTATTGTATCAGCATCTGTTCACACATTCATTTCCCGGGGATTTTACCTAGCATTTGCACTCTGGTCTGCGTTCTTGTGACTCCGTTCCTGATAATATTACCAATTCATTTCTGGATATGGATATAAACTCTTACAATTACACTCCGTTTCAGAAGATCTGCATTTCTCCAAAGGCCCCAGCAATGTTTTCACAGACTCGGTAATGGCCTCGCTAGTTTCACATGCACATACATCACACTTCAAATTTACCAGCCAGGAAGTACCACCACACACAGAGCAAGACGCAATCCCAAAAGCACACAGCCATTTCAGAAGGCCCTTTTCCTGTCTGCTTGGTTTCCCATGAGTTTTTTTCCCCCTTCTATTCAACGTGAATCGTTTCTTCATTAATTTCATGTGCTCTGAAGCCCGCAGATCCACCGAGGACTGCAGAACGGAGCTGGGAGTCCGTCATTACACCAATAACTCCACACATTAATCTTTCATACAAATGCTCTTATTACACAGTGCAGCGAGGCAGCGCACACACCCAGCGAGCTCTCTGCTGAAACGAAGCAAGGACAAAAATAACCATTATTCCGTTCACATCTTTGATTCGGAGCTCCAGACTGTTTGTTCCACGATCGCTCAGGTCCGGCTCTATTCCTGCGTGTAACCCGGGGGAGACTGGTTAAAAGGCAACACTTCTAGAAAAGACCTCCACAGCTGTAATGGTGCCATCTTGGCTTGAACCTTCGAACCCGCTCTCCCAGCAGCACCACGTTGGCTCAGCTTTGCTGTGATCGTTTCCTGCAGCTCATGTCGTTCTGAGTTTTAGTGCAGTCATCTGTGGCTTGTACAGAGCCAGCCGACCTCAACACGGCTCCCAGATACAGTCCTTAAATGAGGAGAACCCATGTCCCGGCCTCTCTGGATACAATGCAGCAGTAAAAATGAATGCTAGCTTGTGAATGAGCAGTAAGGGCCTCTTAGGGGTGGGTGATATGGCAAAAATATCAGATCCTGTTACTTATAGTCATTTTCACCATATACAATATAGATCAGAATGTTTGCTTGGACAGCAGGCACAGACAATCAGTAGAGCCGTAAAGAATGGGGGGCTTTGCATTGAGACTCACTGATCGCCATTGTTAACAACTGTTTACACTAGGTGGCAGTATACATCTAAACCGTAGACCAAAAACTATTGAAGAACGTATAAATAATAAAATAATTGGTCAACGAAGTTCTTACCACCACATCTTTTTTCCACTGATATTTACCTACATTGCAAACGCCCTGTGTAAGGAATTTTTAACTTTTTTTTTTAATGGTGTAATCCTTGCAGGATGTCCACATACCAACCATCCACCTTTGTTAAACAGCCCAGGTCCTTTAGGAATGTTTGCTTTAACTGTGATGTTTTTTCTTTCTTGAGGAGAGCAGACTTTGGAGGTGTTTCATAGCGTGGCATCGCTAAATCTTAAACATCTCTTCCATCTCCTCTCAGTAACTGGAACATCTGACTTTTGGAGAATTGAACCCAGTGGTTCTCATGCCTGCCATCCTGGAAGTTGAAAGTTTAATCACTGTGTTTCACAATAACGTGAAATTGACTGGGCGATACAATGGCACAGTGTCCACTTACAGCTGCAGAGATCTCCGGTTTTGATTTTCTAGCCCGGACTCCACTTGACTGGACTCCTCCGGGTACTCTGGGTCTCATTCCAAAAAATGTGTTTAAGTCTCTAAATGTGGTTGTCTCTAAAATGTCCCAGTGTGATTGAGTGGCTGTGTGTGTGTATGTGTGTGCGCTCTGCGATGAACTGGCACCCCTGTTCTAGGGTTGGTTCCCGCCTTGTGCTCTGTGCTGCCAACCCAGAATTGGATTAAGCAGGGGTGAGAATGAATGAATGTAGGCATTCACTAATAGCTTATTTAAATGGCGGGTCTATTGTTGTTATTATTATTATTATTATTATTATCATTGTTATTATTAATCGTATTAATATTATTATGATTATTGTTATTATTATTATTGGTATTATATTATTATTAAGCTTATTTTATTATTATTATTATTGTTATTATTATTATTAATTATTGTTTGTTATTATTATTAATTATTATAATTATTATTATTACGCTTATGTTATTATTATTATTATTATTATTAAGCTTATGTTATTATTATTTATTATTATTATTATTATTAAGCTTATTTTTTGTTATTATTATTATTAGTATTATTATTGTTATTATTATTATTATTATTATTATTGTTATTACGCTTATGTTTTTATTATTATTAACTTTTATAATTTATTATTATTTATTATTATTGTTATTATTATTATTATTATTAAGCTTATTTTTATTGTTATTATTATTATTATTATTGTTATTATTATTATTCATTATTATTATTGTTATTACGCTTATGTTATTCTATTATTATTTTATAATTATTATTATTATTATTATTATTATTGTTATTATTATTATTAAGCTTATTTTATATTGTTATTATTATTATTATTATTATTATTAAGCTTATGTTATTATTATTATTATTATTGTTATTATTATTATTAAGCTTATGTTATTAATTATTATTATTTTCTATTATTATTAAGCTTATGTTATTATTATTATTATTATTATTATTGTTTAGTATTATTATTATTATTACAGCTTATGTTATTATTATTATTATTATTATTATTATTGTTATTATTAAGCTTATTTTATTGTTATTATTATTATTATTATTATTAAGCTTATGTTTATTATATTCTTATTATTAGTAGTAGTAGTAGTAGTAGTAGTAAGCTTATTTTATTGTTATTATTATTATTATTGTTATTATTATTATTATTATTTATTATTATTAAGCTTATATTATTATTATTATTTATTATTATTATTATTATTAAGCTTATTTTATTGTTATTATTATTATTATTAAGCTTATGTTATTATTATTATTATTATTGTTATTATTATTAATTATTATTAAGCTTATGTTTATTAATTATTATTATATTATTATTATTATTATTATTATTAAGCTTATGTTATTATTAATTATTATATTATTATTATTATTATATATTGTTATTATTATTATTAAGCTTATTTTAATTGTTGTTGTTATTATTATTATTATTATTATTATTATTATTATTATTATTATTATTATTATTATTATTATTTCGACTGAAAAATTAGTTTTGGATTCAGCAATTCAGATCAATCCCAAAATCTATTTCTTTGTATCTGTAGTGTGGGGATTAAACCTCTCTCTCTCTCTCTCTCTCTCTCTCTCTATTTGGAATTCTCACTGAAAGACCTTATGGTCGGAATTATAGGTGCAAACTCTAATCTTTACTGGATAATTTCCCAGCAAGCCCTGTGTGGAGAAAAGCAATAAAATAAAATTTAAACACCCTGTTCACTATCCTTTCTAGTCCAAATGACTTCATGGGTTTGTTGTATGTGAGCTATTCATTTATGAGCTTGCATTTTTCTACAAAGTCTTTCTCTCTGAGTTCACTTTTATGTTCTAATTTGTTACAAAGGGCGATTGTAATACCGTGAATAATAGAGTAACATAAATAACACAGTGTGAAATTTTATCTGGGCAGCTTCCCAAACGCGGAGTGCACCTAACTGATCATCTTTGCCCGTAAGGGTCAGGATTTAGCATGAAGGTGGAGGTAATCAGTCTCAGCGAGCGGTGGGCTCGTTCTCATTAGCGCAGTGTGTTTGGAACATGAGTAGCTCTCGTTACAGCTGTAAACTGCGGCTTTGAACTTTTAATAGAGCTCTGAAATACAAGCAGCGCTTAAATAAACATTTCTGCACAACAGAGTCAGAATGAAAGACAGAGCTATCCTCAGCGGTGCTTAGGGCTGCACGGTAAGAGACGGAATGATCATCCAATTATGTTACACAACACTGAAATGATGATTTCAGAACACGATGGATTTATTGCACCTAACTTTTTTTTTCATATTAAATGAGTTATTATTGTATGGTTTCATGTTAGAAGCCAAACATTCAGTAACCAGGCAGTAACCTGAGGCCGAGACCAATCCCATGTCCTGGCACCAACAGTACCTGCTGTGCCTTTGTGCCATTAGATTATGTAAATGAGACAGCTGTACTGTTAGGCAACACAGATGTGTGTTATGACTATCCATGCAGTTAATACTTCACTTAATGAGTACTTTTATCAATCTGTATGTTGATCTATTCTACCAGAAAGATATTTAGTTGTCTGGTTAACCTAATCCCTCTAGTTAAATATTATTTATTGTTCCATCAGCCCATTACCCTTGGTATGCTGCTATACAGGTCATAATTACATATGTGGAGCTTGCATGTTCTTCCTTTGTACACCTGGGTTTTCTCTATACTGTATGTATAGTACTGTGCAAAAGTCTTAGGCCACCATTAGATTAGATCTATTATTGTTATAATGACCACATATCATTATTTCTTGCAGTACTAAAAAAATGAAACAAATCAGAAAAAAACAGTTTCTAGCGTGACCTCCCCATACATTTGAACAATAGCAGCAGCTGGCAGCTTCACCTAAGAAGTTTTATCAAGAATGGTCTTTTTAGATACCACTAAAAAGAAACCACTTTTTCAGAATCAGAACAAGTGGTGGTTAAGGTACTGGACTATGGACCAGAAGGTCCAGGGTTCAAATCCCACTTCTGCCAAGCTGCCACTGTTGGTTCCTTGAGCAAGACCCTTAACCCACAATTGCTTGGATTGTAAGACTGTACCAGTTGTAAGTCGCTCTGGATAAGGGCGTGTGCTAAATGCTGTAAATGTAAATGTAGAACAGGGAAAAGGTTAAGATATGCTAAAGCTCACAAAGATTAGAATGAAGATCAGTGGAAACAACATGTTTCCATGGTTAACAGTATGCTATATATGGTCATTCTACCTTTACTAATGTGTCCTAAGACTTTTGCACAGTACCATTGCATATATAGTGTTCTAACCTGCTAAAGGAGTGCAAATGTGGTACTAAACAACTGTGGTAGGCTAGCGGGTAAGGTACTGGACTATGGACCAGAAGGTCCAGGGTTCAAATCCCACCTCTGCCAATCTCCCACTGTTGGACCCTTAACCCACAATTGCTTGGATTGTAAGATTGTATAACTTGTAAGTCGCTCTGGATAAGGGCGTCTGCTAAACGCTGTAAATGTAAGTCATTAGAGTTATCTGCAGTAATTGAAGTAAATTGAAACGACCCCTATCTCATACGGTATAGAAGCAGTGCAGCTGAACTGGAACGAGAACTGCATGAACAATAACCACTGGCTGTTTTCTCAAACGGTTAAGAAATCAAAGTCAAAACCTGATATTTTCATACACCGTATATTCTGATTACAAACGTATAACATAGGCTGTCAGAGGTATTATAAACTATATTGTGATCGTAATCTTTTACCAGCTCTGTCCTCATGAAAGCAGGTTCTGCATGCCAAAAGCAGCACAGAGCAGTGAAAAGAGCTTTGTTTATTTGAGCTCCTAAATGTTTACTGCCAACAGATCTGATGAGTGTGCTGGACATGAAAAGGGTCAGAACATGTTATTTTCACTCTGCAGGGCATCGGCTGTTAAAATAAATGCCTTTCTTCTTATTCTGTGTAGAAATACAAACTATTGGGTAACCAGACGGTGCATTTGGCCTTGGTTATGGGTTATGTCATTCAAATGTGAATCACTAATAAAATATAATCGAATCTTAGATTTTAGAATATGCCCTAGATTACCTTCTGAGAAATGGTTTTGATCACAGTGTTGTGTTTGGTTTTAAGTACATTCTTGAGTTTTGCATAGATGTTAGAACGGTACCCAAGAAAAATCATTTGTCATTCATTTTCATGCCCACATAATCCAGTTCAGGGTCGTGGGGAGCTGGGACTTAACCAACAACACAGGGTGAAAGGCAGCAACCACCCCTAGGCACATACAATCCATTACATACACATTCAGTCACTCACACACAACAGGACCTTTTAGAGACACCAATTGTCCCAATACGTGTTTTTGGAGTCCTGTACCAGTCCATCACAGGGCACATGGACACACTCATTTGTTTGTTTGTTTGTGTTTGGTCTACTTAATGTCACTGTCAGTATCAATGGCCATTTCAGCAACACACACAAGGTTACATCATACAGTGACCAGTCACACATACAGTGGTGCTTGAAAGTTTGTGAACCCTTTAGAATTTTCTAGATTTCTGCATAAATATGACCTAAAACATCATCAGATTTTCACACAAGTCCTAACAGTAGATAAAAACAATCCATTTTAACACATGAGACAATAATATTATTCTTGGCCATTTATTTATTGAGGGAAATTATCCAATATTACATATTAGTGAGTGGCAAAAGTATGTGAACCTTTGCTTTCAGTATCTGGTGTGATTGGTGTGCCACCCGAATTGAAATAGAATTTATTTTATTTATTTACACTTTTATTGTACAGGAATCATTTAGGTCATTTAGTCATTTACTCATCTATCTAGGGTAAGGCTGTAATCACAATATATGGCACAAATGCCACCTCAATATACTGATGTAACAAATATAAATAAATATATTCCACTCATTAGCCTTGCGTAATGTTATTATCCATCCGTTGCTGACGGGTCCCATAGCTGTTACATTGCACCACCAGCACAATGTCTGTACACAATACTACAGCCCTCCATTCATAGCTACAGCCTTGATCTAGTGCAGTGGCTCCTAGACTTGTTCTGCAGCGCCCCCCTTTTGTAGATACGAATATCTTCAAGCCCTCACTCTGCCACACGTACATGTCTTTTACTTCCAAACTGGATATTGATTTATGTTAAACATTGTAATTCACACAAACCTCCACCCTGATCACCTCTGATCTAGAGTGACTACCCAAGCAACAGTGGCAGCTTGGCAGGGATTGGATTTGAACCCAATATCTTCTGGTCCATAGTCCAGTACCTTAACCATTAACCTACCACAGGCAAAAGTGCACCCTGGATGGGACACCAGTCCATTGCAAAGCTGGCTGTCCCTCCCTTCCCTCGGTTACAGCCAGTCGTGCCTATATGACTGACCCGACCAGAAGGCACCCCACAGGACTCAAACCCGGGTCACCTCAGTGGTTGGCTACTGATTTGCCTCTGTGCCAGCCAAGTCTCTTTATTTCTCACATAGGGAATAGTTTAAAGAGTTAGATAGTAACAGCCACATATGGACCTTTATTGCATTTCTGCACAATTTGAGTATTGTTTCCATTTATTAATGCTGGTAGAACTAAAACTGAAGATGGATAAAAAAGAAAGCATTCAACTTCATGTTAAATGAGCCTTAGGAATCCTTACGTTAAACTGGAGAGGAAGTAAGAACAGGAACATGGGGAGCCATTAACTCGCTCCTTCCTCCTTTAATTAAAAATCACACCTCCTCGCATGCAAGTTTAGTACCATATTAAACTATATAGGTCTTCAGTGTGCTCTCTTTTTTCACATAGAGCGTCGTCAGCTTCATCCGATACTCTCCAAACCTGCAAAAGCCTCTCTGACAGTCTACCGATCACAGTATTGCCAAAGGAATGAAACATGGGAAAGCTCAAACAATTACACACACAGACTTGTACAAGTCTCTCTCTCACACACTCTCTCTCACACTCTCACACACACACGCTTTCTGTGCCTGCAGGCGAGGTCTGTCCACTCCTGTTGATCTATCTAATCATGTGCAGAAGCTCTTTTAACAGGGAAAAGCTTACTCGCTGTTTTCCCAGGGCCCCTGGCCTACAGGAAGTATTCTGACCCGCTGCTGCCAATCAGCGACAGGAGGTCAGGTGGCGAGTGTTAGGCTAATATCCCGCACACAGGTGGCACTTCAGGAGAAAGCCTATACCTGAATTTATACTGACCATTATTATTGCAGTGAGTTGTTTTTCCTCATCGTTTGTGGATTCTCAAGACTTCATAAATCAAAATGGAAACTTAATGTGAACGTTCATATTGTTCTTCTTCATCAATAGCAATGACACCCACAAACACAAACCCTGATATTTAAGACACATACATAGAGCGTAGTGAGAGCTTTACAGAGCTATACTGGCAGTATAAGGTTGTGAGGTAAAATGGCATCACTGCCAGATAAGCACTGCTAGACCTTTAAGCTGCCACAAATGCCATGAACATTTTTAAATATCGTTACTACGTCCCGCATCTGATTTGAGCAAATGCGTTTCAAAATTATTAGGGCTGTAAAAGGCCTATATCATATAAGCCATCTGCTTCCTCTTTGCACCTCTGTGCTCCGATATCTGAGGTGCTTATCATTTGAAGTCAATTTTAATATCTGTGAGCTCGCTCTGTGCGCTCGAAAATTAAAATATCCGCTGGTCCAAAGTCCAAACCCACATGGCTAAGCAAATAAAAGACCCACTGCATATATCTTGGCAAAGGCACATCGTCAGATATACAGTTTCAGAAAGCCAACGTGGAAATATGTGCAACCCGAGACAAGATCAACAAACACATCGTCTTCATGCTCAGACTGAGATTAGAAAGAAGGAGTTTGCAGTTGACTGCGCGGAGTAATGCAAGCAAACAGTGCTGTGTGGGGAAACGGTCCGTTTAAAACAGGCCTCTGCAATCTGCCAGCTACTATTAGTCTAATAAAACATTTCAAGGCAGCAGACCTGTGTCGAAACCATGTAAAGCCAAAGTTGTTCTCATACCAAGAAAGCAGCATTGTTGTTCTGGAGGTAGAGTCAAACTGCTAAACTGAGGTCATGCCCATCCTGACTTCTCTGCATGTGTAGCTTATATGTGGAGCCCACCCTCATGTCAGGGTCTCTGCTGTCCTTAATAACCCACTACCCTAGCACTACCTGATCAGTGGTGGTCCTGTGTTGGTCCTCTTCCACTAACAGGATGAATTGGTCTAACAGAATTTGCAGAGATCAACATCTGAACTTAAGCACTGAGTCTATTTGCAAATGAACATGACTGTGTTTCTGCTCTTGTTTGTATCACTAGTATTTCTTATGCCGTGCCTGGCAGTGAATATTTGCTTTTATTTTATTTTTGACTGATTGAAGCTGAAAAATGAGATGCAGTAAGACTTTTCCACAGTGGCTGTGTTGTTATGCTGACCCTTAGCTGGAACGAAACGTGCAAATTCAGTAATGGAGTGAATTCAGGAGAGTCGTGTTAATGTTATGCTAGCCACTGGAGCCATAGTGTAGGGTGTTTATGACTGTGATAAAAACGTTTTCTTCACTATTCATTAGTGAATTCAGAACGCTTATTTTTTGCAGCGCCGCAGTTTTTTATCTCGCTGCTATAAGGCTGCGTCTCTTTCCACTTGTGGACTCTAAATATATTGTGTTTTGTGTTTGTTAGCTACACAAGCACTATTATTTTCAGAAGGAGATTAATAATCCGTATTATTATTATAATAACTATAATGTAGTGTTTTTAATGTTAATAGTTTTGTTGATATCTATGACATACTAATATTTGATTATTATTACTATTATTATTATTATTATTATTATTATTATTATGTCGTGTCCATTTTCGCCTCAAGTATAAATCGGGTTACTGATATCTGCTGCCACCTAGTGGCTAATACATGTCACCTTCGCTCTAAGCTTACAGGGCTAATTAAAAGTCTGCCAACCTTACGTAAATGTTTATAGGACACACTGCTCCTGTGATATATAACTGAGTCGACGTTTGCTGATATTATGAGCGTCCAAAGGATACAAACATATGTTATTCACACTCTGGTGTGCGCCTCAGATCAAGTGGACTACATTTCCCATGATGTATTAGCACATTACCCGGGTTACCATAGCACCTCGTTGGTTTACTGAACATGGCGTACAGTCCAGCTCGTGTGTTTGCGTCTCTTGTGCCGGCTCCTGGAGAAGTTTGTGCGGAAGAACGGGGTCCAGGGACTGTTAAAGCGCCATGTTGCCGGTGTCGGGGCTCCGGGAGGCTGGTAGAGGTAACGGGCAGCGCTGAGTTAAGTGCTGCACCGGACCGAGCGACCGTTAGCGTGGCGGTTAGTCACAGTAAAGAGAGCGTTAGTGAGTGTAATACGAGTGTAACGCGCAGACTGGAGTACATTCTGCAAACACTGCGGCAAAACGGATTAAAGGTTGGTTTGTTCTGGTTGTGTCTTTCCAGCTGAAAGTTCTTTTCTGCTGGAAAAGAAAGCGAATCGTTTAAATGTGGGTACCCAAACTTTTGCAGTTTGCTGTATGTAATTCAAAGCTATTGTATGTGCGCCTCCTATCGACAGCGTAATGAACTTCACCCGTTGGATATGTTGATATTAAATAAATCAGTGTATGGGAAGTAGTGCAGTATCTGAGCTATTTAGTTTAAACCGGTACACTACAGTTCCCATATAGCTTTGCGAAGCAAGGTATATAATATGGTGTTCAGGCGTATAGTATGCAGTTTCACAGAACATTTCATGGACGTTAAGCGATACTTATCTGTGTGGGTCTTATTTAAAATTTAAGTTAAATATGAAATATTTCTGCTCATTTAATTGAACCATTAACATGTCGGTTATGTTCTGAGACACTCATGGATGTAGAAAGGTATCCAGATTTTTGCAGTAACCAGATTTTTTTCCCAAGTTTTTTTTTTTTTTTCATGTTTTCATCATGCTTGGTCAGAATCTCAGGGGTAAGTGTGGATGGAACACCAGTCCATCAGAGGGCTGGGAGTGGTGATCACCTCACACATAGCTAATTTACCTGTATGTGATTATGAACTTGGCCGGAAAACACCTTGGTGGTGAGCTAGTGCATTAAGATCGCCAAAGTTTTGCGGTAGCCTAGTGGTTAAGGTACTGGACTCTGGACGAGAAGGTTCAGGGTTCAAATCCCACCTCTGCCAAGCTGCCACTGTTGGGTCCTTGAGCAAGACCCTTAACCCACAATTGCTTGGATTGTAAGAATGTACCAATTGTAAGTCGCTCTGGATAATAATTATAAATTGCAAAAATATTTTAAATAAATGAGTACGGCCACTTTTTCAGTGTCCATGCAGTTGGTTGATACGGTGGTAAAAGGTGTTATAAAAGTCCTGAAAAGTAACAAACGTGTCTTGTGAGTTTATACAGAGTTCAGCGAGGAGTTCTTCTTAGTGTTGCTTTTCTTTCTTTTGTCAGGAAGAGGATTTCTCTGTAATGAAAAACATCCAGAGAGACCAAGACCTGTACCGTGCACAGGCTGAGGTGAGGCTTCTATTCCTTATGTGTTTCAGCAGAAATGTATTTAAACAACACTAATTAATTGGGAATCAATTAAAGAATGAAGGCTAACAAACGTCTCTGTGTGCGTTGTAAGGTTACCGTGGTGTTTTCAGACTTTGAGAAGATGCAGCATGTTCGATCTGTGCTGATTGAAAAGTTGGATAAGAGCGTCTGTGTGGGGGATCCCAGTTTCTCCCACAGCTCTGAATGCCTCGCTCTGTTAAGGCAAGTCTGACTTACTCATGAACGTCATTTAGAAACCCAAACACTCGAGGATTCTACAGACTTTTGAACCAGAATATAGCAATGTTCAGACATCAAAGCTAGCAGTAACTTTGGGTCAACTTTCTGGAGTAATTGACTGGCGTTAGGCATTCTGGTGACCAAATATCTGTGATTTGTTGTTTTAGCAATGGTATAATGACCATATATAACATTTCAAAATTTCAAACTTGGGTAGTCATAATGTTTCCATTACTTCCAATCTTTGTGAGCTGTAATATATCTTAGCCTTTTCACCCTGCTCCCATTCCGAAAAAGTGGTTTCTTGGCTGATTGTTTTTTGTTTTTTAATACTACATAAACTTTCCTCTGGGCGACAGGGAGGCTCGGTGGGTAGCACTGTCGCCTCACAGTGAGAAGGTTCTGGGTTCAATCCCCAGGTGTGGTGTTCTGGGTCCTCCCCGTGTCCACGTGGGTTTACTCCGGGTACTCCAGTTTCCTCTCACAGTCCAAAGACATGTGTTAGGTTAATTGGTGTCTCTGAAGTGCCCCTAGTGCGTGAGTGTATGTACACTACGATGGATTTGCACCCTGTCTAGGGTTGTTCCTGCCTTGCGCCCAGTGCTGCTGGCTAGGCGCCGGCTCTCCCGCGGCTCTGAACTAATACAATTTCCTATATTTTGTTGTATTCTAATACAGATACTGAGAAACAATTATATATGGTCATTATACTATTACTAAACAAATCTATATCTAATCTAATGGTGGCCTAAGACTTTTGCACAGTGCTATACATTGAGCTTGTTAGACATTGAACTACAAGAGGAAAATCTGTCTAAGCAAACTGTGCGTCCATGTCCGGTCTGGTGCTTTCTGTAGAAGACGTGTGTGCGCCGCAGCAGTGGAAACCGCTCGCCTCAAAGCCCTCGAGGTGTGTAACATGCTAGGGCAGGCTCTTGGGCGCCCCTTACTGGTACGGGAGGAGGAGTCTCAGGAGTGGAGGACTGGACAACATGAGAGCGTAGCGGCCCATCAGACACAACAGCAGAAGGCGGGCCAGACGGTCTCTGCCTCGTCACAGGTGTTTGTGACGTTTGAACTGCGGCCCAAGGACGGTACGAGGAAGAGATCATGAGGTCCTGTTCAGAATGCTGATTCGGTAACAATCGTCTACACAGAGATTAAAGGAGAGGTACAACCAAAAATCGAATCAGTGCTTTACTTTAACCACTTGTTCCCTGAAATCAAGTCAGATCTGAAGTTACCTAAAGGGGTTTGTTTTTAGGTTCACATGATGTAGCTGTACTCAGTTAAACAAGTCATAAATAGGGTGGATGTGGGTCCATGTGGATGCTCCGGGTTTCCAAAGCGGCCTTTGTGTGCCAGTGTGTGCGCCCTGTCTAGGGATGTTCCTGCCTTGTGTCCTAAAATAAAGTATAATGCACGGTGAAGTTTGAGAATTCTGGAGCAAACTACAAAGTAAGGGGTCCAACCATGGGTGACAATTGTCCATTTAATTAAACACAAACAATGCAGCAAGCAATGTGAACGTAAATGAAGTATTTACACCAACAGCAGTGAAGGACTCCCCTTACCCTCTTAAAATCCCTGCACTTAACAATATAAATAAGACTCAGGGGCAGCTATATAACCTTTATTCTCATTCTCTGCCCGAGTACAAACAACACTCGCATTGCCATCTAATGTAAACTAAACCTTCTGACACTCTCTGAAGCACAGAGTTTACATTCGGGAGTCTCTAAGACATGACGTCACCATAAAACCAAACTCTCTCATAGATGAGTGGTAGGGAAAGTAGTTCTTGTATCCTCTACTTTCTTAGAACACATTTGGCACATAAAAATCCATTGGAGAGGCAATACTGTTGCACAACGTTCACAGATTCAACGGCTCTGTCCTGAATTATCTTCACGTAAGCCAGTGTATGATTAACACAGAAAATTAAATAGTCAAGCACTAAAACATCCCATATCATGAGATTATCGGTAAATAAGCTCTAGACCCGTGAACCCCGTCGTCCCAAATCACATCAAGTCTGCAGCAGAAGAGTCCAGGGCAGTAATAAGGGTCTCCTAAAGTGCTAATTTGGAACAGCTGCATCAGCTGTAAAGCACATTCTCATGGATCCGTGTGTGTCTTTCTGTTTCTCAGTCTTCAGGGTAGATCTCCCTCAGCCACTCCTGCATTACAAACTTTTTCCCATCATAGTGATAGAAGTACTGGTCCAGAGTAGGGACGTCTGGCTGTAACACACACCCACACACACACGGATTACTAGATTACCTTGCACTGATCATGTATAACCATAGCAGGACAATGCATCCCTACCCCTAATCTTGACTCATATTTCCAGCCATAGTCCTTAATTTCTATGGTTATATATTGTTATTGGTGTGAGGACGTTCAGTATTCACAAAAGTTCTCATCTCTGTCTCCTGGGTCTCATCTTTGGGATCATTTACCCATACATTAGAATGGAAAATCATTTTGGGTTTGATTTTATGTATCAATAATTCTATGCATCTCTGGAGAAAAATGGCAGAGCTATCAGTTACCCTGGTTTTATTATGTGTAGGTACTGTACTGTATGTGTACTGTTTGTTTTATTCTATAAATTACTGATAAATTCCAAATATTACTTTACAGCAATGACAAGGGCATTTATTTGTTGTAATAAGACGCGAGATGGAGTGATTTCAGTCCTCGATTTATAATAATAATACAAAGAAAAGACATACCCTGTATCCTTCAAATAGCTGGATGGCAGTCTGGGGCAGGTATCCAATCATTAGGGAGGATGGATCAGGTCCACTGAACAGAATTTTGTAGTGTGGCGTGTCCTCCAGCCTCTGCATCTAAACATGGAACGTATACCAGTAAAGAATGCGATCAAAAGCAGCTCTAATAAATCACTGACGTTAGATGTTTGATATGAAAGTCCCCAAAATTTAATTTGTCTGATTTTCTATACGACTGTGCAAAGTGTTTCGGTAAAACTACACTGACGTTCAGCTGTACGTGTGTGTGTGTGTGTACGTGCATGAAGACCTCTGACTCCGTGTATCTCTTCCTCCTGAGCCATTCCGCAGGCGCCCGGAGCCCGGCGTCCCAGCCCACAATCACTCCCACCATGTGATTCTGGGTCTCCATGACTACCTCCCCGACGCGGTGCAGCACATACTCCGGTCTGGGGCTGCGCGGCTCCTCGGAGGCTACACACACGGAATAAAGCTCACGTATTAGCTCCACTAAAGACTAACTTCATGAGTTAGCCATGCGCACAGACAGAACCCGGTTACCCTCAGATTATAAAAGGCAGATGTATAATCTTTGATAATTCTAAGTCATGGTGGCTTAGGTGGTTCAGCTCGGGTGGTTCTGGCTCGGCGGTACAAGCGGTCCTTTAGGTACAAAGGCATGCTTTGTTTTTGCTTGGGGAGAAGATATGGGATTGTGGTGGCCTAGTGGTTAAGATATGGGACTACAGACCAGAAGGTCCAGGGTTCAAATCCCACCTCTGCCAAGCCACCACTGTTGAGTCCTTGAGCAAGACCCTTAACGCATTGTAAGTCACTCTGAATGCCATAAATAAGTAAATATAAGCTCTGGAGTGTGGAAGCTCCAGTTCAGCGATGCATACGTGGCACAGGCGTGGCATGAGAAGCTAGCTAATAGATGAGTAAAGTTCACTTGTTTTCCACTGTTTCGCCGACACCTATAGGGCCGGACCATGGACTCAAGCAGGCTCAACCCTGCTTTCAAAGACTGGGAAACAATTTGAAACGCCAGTTACACTAGCAAAGTATTCCTACAGGTGTCGTGGACAGCAGACATAACATTACTGATGCCACCGCTCGGGCATAATCCCCAGAAGTGAATGGCATTGTTTTTATTGATTTTTAACAGTTGCTCCTTAAGAGCAGTGACAGAATGTGGTATTTCTGTGTTTGTTTTTTCTTCCAGAGAACCCCATCAGATTCTTCTTGATCCTTTTTTTATTCTTTCACAAAACACGCCAGTGAATAATTTCACTAGTGTTAATGCCATACTGATGATAACTCCAAATCCTGTATAGCATGGTGAAGAGGAAATGCTGGTGCTATTTGTAGCATTGCAGCTCCTCAGGGACTGTATCAGTCTGATGTGAAACTCTTTGTGTTCAGCCCTTTGTCTATATAACCATTTTTTTGTAGACTACAAAAAGGGGTACTTTTAATGCATGCTACATGCTAAGCTTGTAGAATGACAGAACTGCTAAACTGGCTACTACCAGCTTTTTTTTCGTCAGCAGTAAATGTAATTGCTATATTTTCCAGGGAGGATAATGTCACAATTATATATTCACTGAAATACAATAGATGAATAGAAGTGTTATTACAGCGCTCGAGTTGAAGTTCTTAACGTGCAACATAGGGAGGAGGTTTCTGACCTGCAAAGTAACCCTGATCATTACTGTGCATCAACAGCTCCAACGCCATGACGTCGCCAAACTCCTCGCCCAGCTCGTCCTCCCCTCCCAGCAGACTGCTAACATATAGGCCCAGAGATACACGTTACAAACACTGCTTAAATATGGAGAGACGTTCAGATTAAACTTACGGCAATCTGGGCATCCAAGAAGTAAGCCAGTCCGTCCACACAGCCATGTTTAGATACGACTTCTTCACATGATTCCACGTGTCCAGGATTCTGGAGGAAAAAAGAAAGAATAAACGTGCTTCAACGGCAGTCAGAATTCATGTTTAGCCCTTCAGGTTACTGCAGCACATATCAATAGGTTACGGCTGAGGAACAAATTACAATTGTTCCCATAGATCTCTATGTAGAGTTAAGCAGATAAGAAAATAACTGAGTGAATATGTCCAAGTAACTCTATGTTAAGAAACTGGGGCGTGTCCTCACTTGTTTTCATCCTAATTTATATCTCAGATGTAGCTGGTTCATTGTCAGAGACTCAACCATGGAGCATGCATCCTTGTGGCTGAAGGCACATTTACTTCAATTAGAATAAAAGTCATCACAGAGGATTTAACCCTATGGGAGTGATGCTTTTTCATTTCCGCAGTAGCAGTGTGAGTGTGTAAGTACCCCCGTGTAGCGAGGTGCCTCTGCGCTGCAGTTCCACTTGTCCACTCGGTTATGAGATACTGCATGGGCAGGGCGCAGATGAGCAGCGCGAGCTGGAGCAGCACCGTCCCCGTTAGCTGCGGCATCACGTGACCTGCCAACAGAACAGAAAGCCAAATTCACATCCTTTACGACTCTAGTAAACAGACGGACGTACACACGTACGTGATTTTTGAAAATTACAGACCTCTCTCATCTTTCTAAGTACGAGAACTTGCACAATCAGTGGCTGACTAAATACTTTTTTTCCCCCACTGTATGTTGTACGGTATTTAGGCCTACATCCCCCTGTACTCTGCTGCACCTGGGGCACTCATATCTGTTAAACACACACAACCACGCCATTGATGTGCTGACAACAGTGAATGTCTACCCAAATAACATCTGGTTAGTGGTGGTCCACTGGTTATCCCTTGTAGGAAGAGTAAGGATGCTGACAACTTGTCAAATGAGGCCACAGGAAGAAATTGGGACACCTACAAAGTCACCTAAGTGGTGGGTATAGAGTAGTACAATGGTCATATTGCCAATGATGTTCAGAAGTATAATAAATAATGTTTACAGCATGGAGTGGATGCTCCGGTGGCACCAATGGGAGTACCAATGGTGCCTTGCTACTGGGACATATAATTGCTTGTCTGAGGGAGGGGAGGCCGGACTGGAGAGTGTTAACAGCAATCCCTTCAGAGCCCTCAGTGAGGGATTTGCGTCCCAACCAGAGCACGCATTTGCTCTGGACCCTCCTGCAACGCGATCTTGGATAATTTGGGATAAAAGGAGAAAATCTCAACAAACATATCAAATAATATCAGGATAAACACTTTACTTGTCAGTCACATGTCACTGATCCAGATTAATCCATCAAAATAGCTTAACGAAAGTTTAAAATCTGATATATAGTAATAAGAGTTATTTCTAAAATGGAAGGAAACGCGTGTGTGTAACGGTGGGTTTACATAGAACACACTAGAACCCAATATACCGTAAATATGACATTCTACCCTCTTCTGTTGCTTTGTTATTGTTCTGTAACTTTTCCTTAAGCGAGCTAATCTTACCTGCAGTCTGACAGGTGCGCGCGCGGTTCGGTAAACAAACGGGAGTTGTTTATTAAAGCGCCCGGTTTGAAGATTATCGCAAACTTCTTCCAGACACGCCGGTATCACACGAACTCCAACTTCCCTGTAACTCAAGCTCGTTTTTATTTGCATAAGTTAAAGTTTCAGTTCGACACCTGCGTTGAAACACCGTAACATGCGCGGCCAATAGCCGTGAACCACGTGAGGCGCTGTAGAAGTGCGCACGCGACTCCCGCTCCGCCACGTCAAGCACGCGGATGTGTTTATCGTTTAATAGCAATAGCTAGCAGTGACCGGTAGAGGGTGCTGTTTACCACACAATAACACCGAGGCGCAGCTTTTGCTAAGACCGGGTAGTAACGCCTCACGGTTTTTTAGAATACTTTATCAAATTGAATACGACATAGTATTACACTTATTACTTCAGAAATTTGTTACAGTGCCTCTTTGAAATGAAAATAAAATGCGTTATTCCAAACGCATTACCTAAATAATATTCTGCTAATTTTACTAAACCGTCGACAAGTCTGTTAAGTTCTAAGACTTCATAAACACCACTAGGGAGTCGTCCAGAAAAGTGCTCAAACTGTACCGTGAAAATGTTAACACGCTTAAAAATCGTGCAAAAGTTTGTTCCTAGCTATGGTTATGTTAGCTTCTTATGCTGCTACCATAGCCTGCAGTCCTCTGAGAAGCCTGACAACTAATTTTGGAACATGACTGCTAGGTCGGGCTTTTATGATAGACAGCAACTCCTGGTTCACAACTAATCTCGAAGATGTCCAAGGCTAGGTTCACACAGCAGGCAGAAGTGGCCCATATCTCACCGAATTTTGTTTTTAGGCTGTTCACACTATCTTTTTAATGTGGTCTATATGAGACATCGAACAGTTCACTCTGAAACTGACACGCATGTGCAAACAGTAATGCTTCATGTGATCCGATCGACCTGAGGGAAACTATCAAAATGGAGTCATCAGTAAAAGGCGCTTATTTAATGGTAATGTTAAAAAGGGCTCGTTATTCAGCCACAGCTATTTCTTGGTTTGTGTCCTTGGTTTCTTTAAACTTTTTAAGCTTTTAAGCTTTTTTATTCTCCTTTGACACTGCAGTCACGTCCTCCTGTTCCTCTGTCTCTTTAGATATTTCCTTAAACTTGCATAGAGACATCACCCCAAATATTGATGATATCTGTTACTTCGTTATCCTGCCACTGAAAACCTCCCTCACTGCTGTCATTTTCCCTTCTACTCTCCCCGTTTAGACAGAGTCGCATCGGATCTGTATCAGATTTCAATACCAGATAGGAAAGTGTCCCAAATTGGAGCGGAAAGTGTCAGATTCAATGCATTTTGGGGCTGTTCACACAGCATCAAAGATAACACATCTGTGTCACATACGTTAAAGATCGGATTTGGGATTGTATTGGATTGCTTGGATTGTAACAATTATAATAGCTGAGACTGTATCGGTTATAAGTCGCTCTGGATAACAGCATCTGCTAAATGCCTAGATGTACTTTTGCCTCCTGTATTAACGTAGCCTAACTGAGTTAAAGTCAGTCCTCTGTGCAAGCTAGCCACATTCATATGGAAATCTATGTAAATAAGCCATTTAAGTGTAACTGTTTGCCTTTGGAGGGTTTGTGGGACTGTGGTTGTGAAAGGGTTAGGGTATTGGATTGTGGACCAGAAGATCCAGGGTTCAAATCCCACCTCTGCCAAGCTGCCACTGTTGGGTCCTTGAGATTACTTGTGGAAGTTGGGCTAAATTAGTGCCTGCTAAATGACGTAAATGTTTCATATCTGCACGCTTCATATTATGAACCTGTTAGCACCGAGTGTGGCTAGTTACAAGGAGTGTCTGCATTTCATGACTTGTGATCTTATATATAGATAGACAGATCACTTTATTAATCCCAGAAGGAAAGTCGATTTTTTAGATTACAAAAAAAAAAAGAACATCTCTCAGGAGGTTTCATGTGTTCGTTTGTGGTGTTCCAGCTGTCCCAACCCACTTGCACTTTCATGAAACTTTTTTTTTATACTAAAGAGACAAATTACACATTTGGCCCCTGACCTGATTTGATTTAGTCATTTGGACCTTAAGCTGAACTAAGTGAACAGCTGTGAAATCCCACTGGAAGGAGAGATGGAGCAGGGCATGGAAACACGACTGTTTATTTCATTAAAATATCAGTATGAACTAATGACAACGGTACTCCCTACATGTACATTCTAGTTAATAATTATTTGCAGTTACTCTGATTTCTTTATATAAAAGTATACAAATCGACATAGAAAGCCCCTTCAGTCGGAGCGTTTTTGGAGCGGTGAGGAAAAATCCCACCCAGGGTGTGTCTGGGGCAGGGGACCGAGTGTGCATGTGACCTGCTTCTCCACTAGTTCACCCCTTCAAACCCAGGCCCCCTCAGGAGGGTGGTTTTGACATGCTAAGTGTTGGTTTTGGAAACAGTGACTATAAAAGTAATGACATGAACACATATACACACAAATGATACTGTCATACACACACACATACACAACACAGTCATAGGCTGCAATCGTTCATCCACACACACGCACACTCACAAGGCTTTGGTTCAATGAACCAGGTTTAAAGCTATGGTGCTAAATCAGGACCTCCACAACAGGAACTGAACAGACCATAAAGACTGAAAGGGCCGAGCAAAAAAGCCAATACTAATAAAGAAGCTGTCTGTGAATAAAACAAAGACAAATAATAACCAACTCCTGTTTACTTTTTCCGTCAGTGCTGGGCAAATGAGTTGGGGTGGTACGGCTAAGAGGCACTGCCATGGACTGGACCCACTGACCTGGCTACTGTATTAGACAGCTGTGTAAAAACTCCTTTCTAAAAAACTGGTAATTCATTTTTCCCATGTTTTTAACCCCCACTTAACCTGGTCACGGTCACGTGGGGTCCAGAGCCTATCCTGGAACTCAAAGACCATAGTCCAGCATGTATCCTGAATGAGCACCAGTCCATCACAGGGCTGTATATGGGTTGAAAAAACACTTGAACCCTGGTAATTGTGGTTGTGGGTTTGCAAAAGCGCCACCCGAGCACCAAACTGCAGATCGCACCTTTAAAATAAAGTAAATAAGAAGTTATTCTTCGGTTTCAACTTCCAAATGGAACCTAGATTTACGAAATATGTCCATGACAATGATATTGATAGTAATATAATGATACTGATAGTAGTATTATCAGCACATGCCCAGATCCATCCATAGAGCATTGGAATGTAGTACCAGTACGCCAAGGTGTAAATTCAGGCTGTTAGGCTTTTTTTCTTTAGGTTCACCACCTTGTTTCTACACTCACTGTCCATTTGATCTGTCCCACTTACCATATAGATGCACTTTGTAGTTCTATAATTACAGACTGTAGACCATCTGTTTCTCTACATACTGTACTCTGTTCTCGAATGGTCAGGACCCCCACAGGACCAGCACGGATCGGGTGTGTTAGTGTGTGTTGTACTGGTGCGAGTGCTCATACACAGCAGTGCTGCTGGAGTTTCACTCACTGTGCACTCCATTAGACACATCGACCTCATTGCTCCACCTTGTGTTAGTCATCCTCTAATCCTTCTTCACTTCTCACAGGACGCTGCCTGGGCATTTTTGGCCGTTGGACTATTTTCAGTCCAGCAGTGACACTGAGGTGTATAAATAGTACCAAGTGGGGGTCCTGACCATTAGAGAACAGAATAAAGGGAACTAACAAAGTATGTAGAAAACAGATGGACTACAGTCTGTAATTACAGAGCTACAAAGTTCATCTCTATGGTAAGTGGAACTGATAAAATGGACACTGAGTGCAGAAACAAGGTGTTGTACATAATAAAGTGAGCAGTGGAATCTGCTGTTGCACAGGAATAAGCAAACGTATTAAGGAAGGGTCCGAATCCATTAACCACCCTCACTGATTCTGTTCCGTATAGGCTAATAATGGTATGTAGAAGGTATGGAATAGAAATGAAAGAACCATTTTATATACCACCCATGACTAGGAGTAAATGTAAATGTGATTACCAGTGTTCATAACATGATCGTGTGTTGCTGTGTTCATTTTTGACAGCCCTACTTTGGGCTTTTAAATGTCTTATCTCTCCTGTTCGTGCTGTCTCTCACCTATATATAAATAAATGGATCCCAGACTGAGGTAAAGCACAGAAATAAGGATCGCTCTTTCTCTTATCTTTGTAGGATCTGGCCAAATGTATTTCACGAAGAAGCATTCCAGCACTCTGAAGCAAGCGGAGTACCTGCAGTGCTTCTGATTTATCAGGGCTCATGTGAAAGGAATAATCCAGAAGAAATCGAATGCATAGAGAAAATTCTCACTTTTAGCATCGAGCTGCTTGAAGGAATGGATCTCAACTACAAGTGAGTGTGTGTGTGTGTGTGTGTGTGTGTGTGTGTGTGTGTGCAAGCATGTGAGTGAGAGCATGTGGTCATTCACGTTTCCGTACCATGCGATATTCAGGGAATAAAAGTGTGTCTGTGCCTAATGTCATTACAGTTATATGGCTTACACAAGGTCAGCTGGAACAATCTTACACACACACACACACACACACACACACACACGGCGCAGGCCTAGTCTGAGAGCCCTAGTGACAATGCTTGTTTGGATCTTTGTGAAGGACTCGTACAGCAACAGGACAATGACTCCAAACACCTCAAAGCTTTGCAACAACCACCTGAAGACCAAAGAGTCGTCTCAGACTTTTGGCCCTCACTGTATAAGCATGTACATACAATGCATTCAGAAAGTCTTCAGACCCTTTCACTTTTTTCCCATTTTATGTTGAGGCTAAAGTAAAATAAAATTTCCCCCATCAGTCTGCATTCAACACCGCAATGAGAAAGCGAAAACAGAATTTTAGATTTTTTTTACATTTACTAAAAAGGAAAAACTAAAATTTCACATGGACATAAGTATTCAGAATCAGACACTCTGCTGTGACACTTGAAGTGTAGCTCTGTGTTCCTCCTGTTTCTACTGATCATCTTTGAGATCTTGACTGGAGTCCACCTGTGGAAGACTCAGTTGATTGGACTTAATTTGAAAGACACACACCTGTCCATATAAGGTCGCACAGCTAACAATGTCAGAGCAAAAACCAAGCCATGAGGACGAAAGAACTGCCTGTAGAGCTCACAGACAGGATTGTGTGGAGATCTGGAGAAGGCTCCAGAAAATCTGCTGCACTGAAAGTTCCCAAGAGCACAGTGGCCTCCATAAGTTTTAAATGGAAGTCGTTTGGAACAACCAGGATTCTTCCTAGAGCTGGCCGCCCCACCAGACTAAGTAATCGGCAGAGAAGGGCTTTGGTAAGAGAGGTGACCAAGAACCCAATGGTCACTCTGGCTGAGCTCCAAAGATCCTGTGTACAGACGGGAGAAGCTTCCAGAAGGTCAGCCACTCCACCAATCTGGGATTTATGGCAGAGCGACCAGACAAAAACCTCTCCTCAGTAAAAGACACATGAAGGCCCATCTGGAGTTTTTAGGTGCTTTTTTTTTTTACAAAAATTTCAAAAATTCTGTTCTCATTATGGGGTATTGAGTTGAGACTGATGGGGGAAAAAGCAGAGACACTGCACATCAATCTAAAACTGCAACAGATCAATGGATGAGTCAAAGAAAGTAACATGTTCCCCCCCACACAGTCTCTCACACACACACACAAAACACAGTATGAAGTACGAAGAAAGAACATTGTATTTAAATGCTCAAAAGGCACAAGGTATTGCTAATCATATAAAACATGCTAAAACAGGTTAATTCTTTTGATTTTAAAGAGACATTTAAAGACAAACAGAACAGTTTAAAAGGTCTATCATTGCATAACCACCAAATATAGACGACTCCTAAACTCCACGCACGCAAACACACACTCGCGCGCACACACACACACACACAACACTCGCTGTTAAAAACTGGTTTCTGAAAAGCGTTTGATTCGGCAACAACTATGGATTAAAAACATGATCACGTCTGTGTGATGGGAGGAGAAACTTACACCTGTTGTGTCAGTACCACGATTCACTGGATCCCAAACAGTGCACTTCAAAAATCAGTTCGACTGCATGTGCGATTGACAGGGCAAGGGATTTAGGGTTCGGGGGCTTCTGGGGGCAAAGGACTCGCTAAAGTAATGGTGCGGTGAAAATCGAATTGACCCAATGCTCCCCTTATCCTAGATGATGAATCAGTGAAGGAAGATTGGAGCTGTGTCTGAAATCGTTCCCTTGCTCACTCGCCAGCTAGACTGCTACCACTATTCAGAGCGCTAGTAAGAGGCGTAGGAACTGAATTCGGAAAGCTTTTCTAGATACTTGTAGGGGGGCTCCAAAGAAAAAACGTTGGGAACCCCTGATTTAGCAGACACCCTTATCCAGAGCAACTGTTACAATCCAAGCAATTGTGGGTCAAGAGCTCAACAGGAGCAACTCAGCAGAGGTGGGATTTGAACCATGTACCTTCTGGTTCATTGCCCAGTACCTTAACCGTAGGCCGAAACAGTCCAGTAAGTGCAGCTGAGATGTTGTCAGAGGACTTTTCAAATATGCTGAGTCACATGGCTTTTACATTCATAGTCTTATCTGCTGGGATCTTCACTCAATCCAAGGCTGAGAGGAATCGCTATGGACGTAAGAGTTTAAGTCATATTCCTATCAGAGATGCTCCAGTGCACGGAGCGCCATCAATATGCCAACTAGCATTAAAACTGGAAGAAGACGGAATCCCGATGCATTGTGGGATATCGATGTGAAACTGGTGCGCACTAGAATCACAGGTGAGCGCCGTTTAATGACCATAAATCGAGGTCTGTCCGCTTTAACATCTGAGGTCTTAACATTTTAGCAGTTGGTCAAGAGCCAATCAACACTGTGGATCCACGAGCAGAGGCGGGAGTTTAAGACCAGAAGTCCGCTCGCTGACGTTTGAACTATAATGTGTTTAGAATAATGTAGCAGACGCCCTTATCCAGAGCGACTTACAAGTTATACAATCCAAGCAATTGTGGGTTAGGGTCTTGCTCAAGGACCCAACAGTGGCAGCTTGGCAGAGGTGGGATTTGAACCCTAGACCTTCTGGTCCATAGTCCAGTACCTTACCCGCTAGGCTACCACAGTCCCACTATATATTGTTATTCGTGTTTGTGTGGATGTATTTCTGCTACTTATTTGTAACAAGCTGTAAACGGTGTTGGTAAGTAAGTGTATGTGCCTGTCCTATTGTAAGTAGTACTCCCACTACTATACTCTCTATAACCCATAACTCGTCCCTGTTTCATCTGGCTGATCTTCCGTGTTGTTCGTAATACTGTCTATAGATGCATTTTTGCCATCAGGTCCATCATACCATCCACGTATGACAAAAGGTTTAGCATGTATAGGCTCCCACTGGTGTTTTCAGCGGTATCCTGGCGCGTGTCTGCTATATTTACATTACAGTAGCATAAGAGTCTGTGTGACTAGGGTAATGTCTGGTCAACGTCCATTTCGGGCAACGAGCTCTCTGACAGGCCGTCATGCGGTCACTAAATGGCGCACACCTGTACGCTGCATTATGGGCGATGTAGTGTGGTGATCCAGGAATTTGCCCACTGAGAATCGACTACAACATGAAGATCGCCCTAAATCACGTACTATTCACATACTAACAGGGAACGATTTCAGACACAGCTTTAGTGTCAGATATTTGCTTCTTTGCCTGTCTTATAGACATATGACGTGCGAGACGGGTCGATTACTCTGTAACATTAGCTTCGTAGCTCCTAAAGAAGCAAACACAGGACACTGAGCATGTCTCGACAGATCATTGGTGCTAAATCAGATCTTGTACCAAAAACCACTGCTTTAAGGTCAGAAGCCCTTCAGTACAGAGTCACTGAGAGTCAAAGACCCGGAGTCAGAATCGTCCGATTCACAGTCGGATAGCAGCAGGAATGGTGTCGCCCCCAGCGCGCCGCAGGACAGCGGCCGGGCGAACGCGGGAGTGTGATACAAAAGACCGGCGCCTCGTCAAGGTTACCAGCCGATCAGGTTGGCTTTGGCCTTCTCGGTGAGTTTGCGAACCCTGCCCTTGCTGGACGTGCCGAACGTGAGGGAGGAATCCTCAAACAGGAGCTGCCTCTGCTCTTCCTCAGAGTCTTCCTCGTTGTAGAACGCTGTCCTACGGCCCTGGTTCCGCGTTCTCATTGGCCCCTTGTTGGTCCCGTCCACTCCGGGTTCCGGCCCGTTTGAGCCCTCCGTCGGAGTCGGAGCCAGACCCGGACCCGGACCCTGGGTGGGAGGTGTGGTCTGTTCGTTGCCGCGTCGTCCGCTCCTCCTCAGAGATTTGGGGCTGGGCGGGGCTTGCTCTTCTGTCCTGACTATTCGCGGCCTGCCCCGCCGCCTTGGTTGCTCTGGAAGCCCCGCCCCTGAGTCTGAAAGGCTCGTGTCCTGTGCGACGGACGACGCTCCACCCTCGTCCCCTGTGGACTGGTCGAGCTCGTCCTCGTGGCTGGAGTTCATGCGTAAAGCCTCGAGCTCTTTTTTGCTCTTCCGGCCACGCTTTTTGCCCGGAAGGTGGGGCGCCGGCGGTGGCTCCGTAATCTCCGCTGTCCTTATTTGAGAGTCCAAGCGGGGTCTGCCCCGCCCCCTTTTCACCACACCCAATGTCAGTTGAGTACTATGGCCGTTCACATGAACCCTGTTGGGAGATGGAGGAGTAACATCCACAGGACCTGAAAGAAAACAGTGAAGAGATGAAAAGGTCTGAGGAGCAGCAACATGATTTTTAATTTCACATCATTCATTATACCGCAATCTGATTGGCTGAGAGAGATTTTCCCGTTTTAGTTTTACTCCCATCAACAAAAATGCTGAATCAGCTTCATCCCTCACAAAGACGTCGTTTGCTGGAGTTAAACTCGGCTCTTTCATTAAACCCCATCCGCGGCTGATCGGAGCTTCATTCATCTGACAGGTTTGTTATCTGGAAGTCCAGCTCTAACCCAGAGAAGCTGCTGATGCTCTGTAACTCTGCCCTTACATTTCTGACTGATAAGATTAACATTAAGAGCTTCATCATACAGATTTATAATCGCTAATCAAACGGGATCCTAGACTTTGGTTATAACACCGGGATCTCACTCTGATCTGCTTCAGTCAGTAGAACAGTGGATCTTAGTAACAGCCTGCCTTATAAACCCCACCCATTTTATGTGCTGAATGCAAATAATAAATAAATTAAAACTTACCAATAGATATATTTGTGTTTGTCTGTATAATAAAGTTATTGGTCATTCTGTCCTCTTTATCTTAAAATCTAACAATAAATGGCCATAACGGAACTGTGGTATCATCGCAAGTTACACTTGTTGGTATGGATGTAGTTATTTAGATCACTTTTACTGATCTAGTAAGTTTTGACCCCACTGATGTTGCTCAGGGTCATGGGGCTCATTCATTTATCGTGTACTACCATGTGATTGGCTGATCAGATATCTGTGTTAACGAGCAGTTAAACAGGTGTACCTAATAAAGTGGCCGGATACTGTAGATATCCATTATCATTACTCACCTAAAACAGCCTTATTTAATCAAATCAACGTTTAAATCAAAGGAAATCCATAAATAAACCAATACATTAGCAATACTGTACGAGAAAGACAAACCTGGCGTGTGCTTCACAGGAGTCCGCAGTTTCCGCCTCGACTCTCTGTTCCTGCTCTCTGCCGCGGCTGGACTTTCCGTTTCCTTGGAGAAACTGGGAGAGCCATGGGAGTTCTGAGCTCGAAGGGTCCTGGATGAGGCCTCAGGTCCTTTACTCTGGGTGGGGACAGGGGGTGAAGCCGACTGGGAGGGCGGCGGTTCAGTCCCAATGCGGGCGGAGCTACGAGTGCGCCCAGCAGCAGCTGTAGGTTCCGCTTTGCCGTTGATGTGTGGAAGTGTCTGTCTTAGGAAGGGAGGGCGGGAGTGACCGGCTGGTGTGGGTGGAGCTGCTGTTTCGGGTCGGGGAGGAACGCGTGAAGAGACCCGCCTCTTCCTCTCAGGGCTGAGACAGGAGATAGAGGAGACAAACTGGGTTTTTGGAGTATTTTTAAATTGTACTGCAAATTATGAGACCAAATCGAATTTGTTTGTTCAGACGGATTGGAGTTCTTAATGATTTCTAGACTTTAATGCGAACTAAGAAATCCGAGGACGCTCTTTACTCTTGAATAATCATAACTGCAAGCATCTGATTATGATACCAGATTATTTATGTGCATGTAAACGCACTCATCGCTCCTGGCCGTGCTACGCAAGAGCACCTTTCTCTGCCACGAAAACTTGCATCGTGATGACGCAAGTGTGCTCAGACCCAGAACATTCAAGCACAATGTGAGCGCAGGCCAGGGAGGGGAGTGAAGAGGGAACGATCATGCAAAAGCATAGGGGCATAGTGCTTTAGACACTGCACCAACACTGCCCCCTGCAGGAGGCAACATAATACAGTACTGACTCCATCCACAGTGGTGCCAAACATTCTGGAGCAGCATCTTTACTATGTACATGAGGTTCGGAGTACCTGGAGGCGGAGCTGGAGGGGGAGGAGCTTCTTCTCCTTCGCTTCATAGTCTGTCTGGTCAGTCGCTCTGTGTGCAGACGCCGCCGGGTCAGACGTTCTGTCTGTAATCTCTGAGCCGCCTTGAAATCGACCACGATGGAGCTGACGTGCTCTTCGAACAGCGCCGACAGCCGCAGGCTCATGCTGTAGATCTACAACAGGTAGCACAGACTGGATTGGACAGCTAATCATAACGCGGCTTCTTATCCATAGCCATAGACTGGTACACAAAAGTTTGGGCACCCCTGGTCAATTTCATGTTTATAAAACCTCTTCATGGAGAGAACTTAAATACTGTAAGATATGGCATGAAAAGCTGTTGTTTTAAGCATGTTTAACGTAGGCTGCGCTAAATCGAGGACCGCCTCTATAAGACTGTATAAGAAAATCTACAGAAGCTTTAATTTCACAAGGCTTGTCCAAACCTTTGCACATTGAATAGCTAAGAGGGTTTCAACAGTGCAGGAGTAACTAATATTAGTAAGCATTTAAAAATTCTCTTGACTTCTCACCCTGGACTTTTTGCTGGGAGTGTAGGCTTTGGAGTTGCTGAAGATGAGACGAACGTCTTTGCACAAGTCCAGTGGGGACTCATATTTCTCTGCTAGGAGAGTTTTGAGAACCGTCCCAAAATCCATCGGGGTTTCCACAATTTCCAGGTAATCCTAAAAGACAGCAGATTAGAATACCTGCACTCACTGGCCACTTTATTAGGTACACCTATGTTTCTGCACCCAGTGTCCATTGTATCAGTTCCACTTACCATATAGATGCACTTTGTAGTTCTACAATTACAGACTGTAGTCCATCTGTTTCTCTACATACTTTGCTAGTCCCCTTTACCCTGTTCTCTAATGGTCAGATCCCCCACAACCCCCTTTCACTATTATATAATATAACAATAACTTAATTTACACATTGATTGTTTGTATTTTTTCGCAATGTTTTATTCTGTACGTACTAGAGATGCACTAATTACAATTTTCCGATTTGCTTTCTGTCTAAGAATTATAAATGACAGCATACAGAAACATCTTTGTTTGACTTTTCTTTTAATGAAAACTAAATAATGATAGCAGGTGCTGCTAGCTGTGCCTCTCGCTAGCTTCAACTTCTTTGCCTTTGCTAGTTTTGTCAAATTCCACAGATGCTGTGATGCTGTTTAAAAAGTCTTATTAAATTCAATGTTCCAAATGTTTTCGGAGTTCCTCCACGGCTTGTTTTCGCCCTGCCTGTATTGTAAAGGGCACACTCTGAAGAGCTTCCATTCTGAAGACATGGCTTTGTTCTAAATAAATTCCTACTCCCTCACTAGTATCCCTACTCAGATCAGAGCCCACAACCTTCTGACCAGAGCCTTAACTAATGAGCTTCCAGTATCTAGTATCTATCACGTAGGACAAGCTGAGACAGTTTTGCTACAAAGTGCTTAAAACGTTATCAATGGTAAGACCATTACTTGTGTGTGTGTGTGTGTGTGTGTAAGTGAGAGAGAGAGAGAGAGAGAGAGAGAGAGAGAGAGAGAGAGAGAGAGAGTGTGTGTTACCGGGTAATCTTCAAGATCCACAGGCTGGCGAAATGGCTCAGAGTCTTCACACTGAAAAATAAGCTCCAGCAGCTCTCTGCAGCGCCCCCTCCAGGCCTGTGGGTCTCCAGAGGCAGGTTTATTGCGCAGATTCCTCAGGATGGGCTTCTGCTTCCCCTGAATAAAACAATATCGCAATTAAACGTAAATAGACGTCCTCAAACTGAAATAAGCACACAAGACAGAGTAACAAGAGACGATGTTACGTCTTCTTCAATTAAAAATGGACCGGGTGGTACAAGGTGAGACTCAAGTGTATTTTATGAGCTCAAATCAAATGTAAGGTCTCTACTGTCTTAGCCAAGTGTCGAGTCTCTGAGGAGAGAGTCCTATTTGAGTGTCCAAGGTGTGAGTCCTAGTCGAGTCTCTGATGTGCGAATCCTAGTTGGGTGTGCGAGATGCGAGTCCTAGTTGAGTCTCTGACGTGCGAATCCTAGTCGAGTGTCTGAGGTGCGAGTCCTAGTCAAGTGTCCGAGCTACGAGCCCTATATGGGTGTGCAAGGTGTGAGTCGTAGTCGAGTGTCAGAGGTGTGAGTCCTAGTTGAGTCTCTGACGTGCGAATCCTAGTCGAGTGTCTGAGGTGCGAGTCCTAGTCAAGTGTCCGAGCTACGAGCCCTATATGGGTGTGCAAGGTGTGAGTCGTAGTCAAGTGTCAGAGATGAGTCCTAGTCGAGTCTCTGATGTGCGAATCCTAGTTGGGTGTCCAAGGTGCAAGTCCTGTTTGAGTGTCCAAGATGTGAGTCGTAGTCAAGTTTCCGAGGTGCGAGTCCTATTCGAGTCTTTGACGTGCAAATCCTAGTCGAGTGTCCGAGGTGCGAGTCCTAGTCAAGTGTCCGAGGTGAGTCCTATTTGAGTGTGCAAGGTGTGAGTCGTAGTCGAATGTCAGAGGTGCGAGTTCTAATCAAGTTTCTGAGGTGCGAATCCTAGTCGAGTGTCTGAGCACACAAGTTGAGCCTCAAGTCTGTGGCATGCAAGTCCAACTCGAGTCTCATGTCTCTGTATTCCAGGTTGAGCCTCAACTCGGTGTGCAAGTCCAAGTCGAGTCTTGAGTTTCTGGCATATGGAGGCCAAGTCGAGCCTCGACTTTGTTCCCTCTGCAGTACTGTCAGTGCAGATGTGTTCAGTTTGAGCAGCACTAGATCAGTGGTAAATCTCTCGACTGTATGGATTCATTTCACAATCTCATTAGACAAGCGATCAGTAATCACTGTATGAATAAACAAACCTTTCAGTTTTCGCCTGTGTGTTCACAATATCAGTTTCGGACCAAGGACTGTTTCTTTTCCTCTTCATTTATTCTTATTTTACCCAGTGCATCAGTAAAATATAGTAAAGTCCTAATCCTAATTTTTCCATATTCAGTCTGATACTGATATCAAACAACTGACCAATAGCAGAAACTGATTCCAGAGCAAACCCCCTGCAAGCCCTTTATGCAAAAATAACAGCAGGAGCCTGCAGGTAGGTACATTTAGAATGTCCATTAACATCCATCAGCGTTTGTTTGCAGAGCTGAACAGCGTGTAACGCTGACCCCAAGCAGTTCGAAGAGCGATAGATACCATGTTGCTAGGCGACCATTGCTTGATTGTCCTCGAAATGCAAGCCTCTCACACATTTGTCACTGTTGAACAAAAGCTCACGATGTTCAGAGAACTTCTGAAAAGAGTTCTGAAAAACTTTGCAATTTTGCTCTGGAACACCACATGGGCCAGAAACTGTAAATACTATGTATGGCTACCGAGCAAAGAGAAAGTGGGTTACTTATAGTCACTGTGAACTCATGCACACATTACACAGCAGAACTCTTACCTTCTTATTGTGTTTAGATGTACCAGGAGTTTCCGGCTCCTCGTCCTCCTCTTCATCCTGCATATCCATCCATACGTCATTTCATGTCCAAAAGTACTAATCATCTGCTTTTCCAGTATGGGTGTGTTGTGGGTGAATACTTACGTCACTCGAGTCGGAGAAAACTGCCTTTTTCATACTTTTATACAGTGGAATAATGTCAGTGCAACTTTGGTCCCTATAAGTACAAACAGTAAGAAAAAGTATTAGAAGCATCTACTGTACACAGAAATCTCTGTGATGTAGGAGCTGAGTGGTTAAGGTACTGGACTCTTGACCAGAAGGTTGAAGGTTCAAATCCCAGGACTGCTGACCTGCCATTGAGCATCAACTGCTTAGACTGTACACTGTTCTTGATAAGGCGCCTGCCATATGCTAACGTCCACTAATTTAGTGAAAGTAGCTGGCTGTTGCTCTCTAGGTGCTTTGTTTTAAATTTTACATCTTTACATTTCCATTTTTGTCATTTAGCAGACGCCCTTATCTAGAGCGACTTACAACTGATACAGTCTTACAGTCCAAGCAATTGTGGGTTAAGGACTAAAGTGTGGCAGCTTGGTGGAGATGGGATTTGAACCCTAGACCTTCTGGTCCATAGTCCAGTACCTTAACCGCTAAGCCACCACATCCAATATCACAATTTACCAATATCACTATTCTCTGTCGCCCTTATGTGTGTCACACCTACTAAAAAAACATCTACAAGGAAGTACCCAAAATGGAGAACATGCAAACAGGTACACAGCACTTCTTCCGTGTTTGTCTTTGTGTGTTCTCTGCTCAGGCTACTTCCTAGAGAAAGTTTGCTGAATGCTGCAGTAAATACATGAGTGTAAATAAATGTAGTAAATATTTCCCATAGGGGTGTAACGATACACTCTGCTCACGATTCGATACACGATTATTGGTTTTACATTTGACAAAAGGCATTGCTTTTATAGTTCTGTAGTGAACTAAAACTTATCTAATAAAACATTAGTCCATTGCAATTAAAAGAAATGACTAAAAACATTAGGTTTAAATTGTAAACAAAATGCCCTGTGCTATCAGTGCAATACCTCTGTACTATATTTCTCATATTCAGTATTTCTGTAATACTAATCTTGAACTGCAAAGGTGTTTGACCGACATAATCTGGTTGTGTGGCCGTCTTATTCAGTTTTTGTGTAGATTTGCACTGTTCTGGAGCAGCGATCCTAATTTCAGTGTATAACTGTGCCATAAGAATGCAGGCATTATTTTATCTTACTGTAGCTTCACCATATCTCAGGGGAACGCATTCCTTTTATTTCTGAAGAATAACAACTCAGAATAGTGTACTTTTCTTGTATAAAAATGGAACAACAAAGAAATTTTAATCCTAGGCTATTAAAAGAAATTAGAATATGCGTCTGAGTATGACTGCGCCATCTGGTGTACAAAACCAGGAACGCTTTAGATGGCAGCAAAATCGAGAGCGTATAATCCAGTCAGACGATACGTTGTCCCACACCATTTCTGCATCACAATGCATCATGTCACAATGCATCGTTACACCCAATGAATTCCTGTATAAACCTACAGTGTAGCTGTGGAAGTGGAAAGTGCAGGTAGAGGCAAATTAAAGATAGCTATCATTTAGGTTACACTGATGCAGAATTCGATTTCTCAGATGACTTTTTCAGCTTGTTATTTTGTTATAGCAGTGATCTGGATTAACACACCTCATACTTAAAAGCGGAAATAAAATAAATCAGATATTAGGGTTTGTGTGATTTAGGAAACATAAGTATTTTGCACTCTGCATTCCTTTATTGCACTGTCCCTACGACGTCCAGTAAAGGAGGCTTAGCGTCCCACTCTCACTACATTTCCACAGTAGTAAATCCCATTACATCAGCCTGTATTTTACAGGGTCACAGAATATTGGCTTAAGTATAGGAGCAGATGACTGATGAAATATCAAGATTCATATCATATCATATCATATCATATCATATCATAGGCTGAACAATCACACAGTTATTGTGAACAGATATAAAGAGGAGCTTACTTAATAAACTGCAGCAGGAGGTCTGATACAAATTTGGCAGTTTTGACGATTAAAGCTCCGGGCTCGTTAAAGGTCTGTGCGTTGTGCTCGATGTAGCGAACCTCCCACATCAGAGACGACATTCTCCTGATCATACAACACATACAAATACAAATCTATGACAGTTGACCTTTGGCATATTCAGAGGATTGGTTCCAGGAGCTTCCAAAGCAGCACAGTTCAATAAAATGGTACAGTATTTGCATATAACCTGCTCATATGGTCCTGCATACTTTAAATCATCTCTAGATTATTTGCTCTGGCTGTATTGCAAACAGTACACTCTGAAGAGCTTCCACGCTGAAGGCATGGCTTTGTCCTAAATAAATTACTACTCCCTCATTAGTCTCCCTACTCCCTTATCAGTATTGCACTATATGGAGAAACTATTTAGCTGACCAAGTACACTTCCTCATTATGAACATGTGTCAGCAGCGGTCTTATAAACAAACCGGCGAGTGGCTGAGCCGCGTTTAAAGCTCTGTACACACGTGAACCGAATTCTGAATTGAAGTTAGTGAAATTACTGCGCTGCTCATGTGCAGCTGTGTTTGTGCTGCTGCCGCCATCGTGCGCTGCACAAGTTAAATGTGGCCGGAATAGAATCAGTTATGAGAGACTGATCAGCCGATCACCGATTATGGATGTTCATGCTAAAAACCGGTCGGTCCCGTTCACCAGCCAAACAATTAGTGCATCTCTATTCACTATGGTAAGCAAATTCATTAGCGTGTGTGTGTGTGTGTGTGTGTGCTGACCTGTAAAAGCGATTTTCCAGTCTGCTCCGGATGGTACTCAGGTCTGTGACGTAAGCCACTACAGTGCAGTAGGTTGGATATGCCTGCAGATCCACGGGCACGGCAAATGGCGCTGCCACATCTGATCCACAGATGAAGATAATGTAAGGAATCAAGAGTGAGTGATATTAACAGAGATAATGAAACATGATGGTGTGCCTTGTGGCCTTTCTAATGTGAAATATGTGCCGTGACTCAAAAAGCTTGGGAAACTTGGGTAAATGTCTTCTGCATTTCTAGCAAGATAATCCCAAACCACTACAGACGGGCACCTGGCACAAATTTAGACCAAAAAAAAAAAATCCCCCATATCCTATGTATTTAACAATGGTGTGACCTCTTACCTAGTGTGGCCAGCTGATCAATGCTGGCGATGATGCGTTCACATTCTTGGTCGCGGGTCCGTGAGCCCCACTCTCCATCCAGAGGACGGTACAGTAAAGCTTTGTGCTCTTCCGGAGTCAGTGGCACGCTCTGGCCCAGTTCATCGGGGAATGCAGCTACAGAGAGGGAGAGATGAAGAGAGTGCGAGGGATTAAGAAGTATGGAGTGACAATAACAGCTGAACACAGTGCCACAGCTGCACAAATGATTAAACTCATCAATGCGAATTTCAATCAAAGGGGGGTAAGCTAACAGCTGTTACTATGACAACAAGCGTCTCTTCATTCACCCACGAGTAATTCACAAAACTGAATCAAACAGATGATTACTTTCTTTATGAGCAATGTGTGTGTGCTCATCTGAACACCGGTGCCCCAGACAGCACGGTCTGTAAATACTGACTGCCTAAATCATGTGGTTTGTGTGTGTGTGTGTGTGTGTGTGCGCGTGTCGCGTGCTTTTGTAGTTTTCTGTTTTTTGGATGGGCAGGACATGTGGATGGTGCTCACCTAAAAGTATGTTACAAATTCATTTGAAAAACTAAAAGAGCATAGATTGCTTTAGATTGGTTAGGGTAGGTCTAGGCATTAGGGGTCCAGGTGTAGGATCAGTGTTGGGATGGGTATAGGCTTAGGGGTTTGATAAATGTAGATTAGGGGTTTGGAATAAGTGTAGGATTAGGGTTTGGAATAAGTGTAGGATTAAGGGGTTTGGAATCAATGTATGATTAGGGTTTGGATAAATGTAGGATTAGGGGTTTGGAATAAGTGTAAGGATTATGGTTTTTGGATAAATGGAGGATTAGGGGTTGGAATTAGTGTAGGATTAGGGGTTTGGAATAATTGTTGATTAGGGGTTTGGATAAGTGTAGGATTAGGGGTTTGGGATAATGAAGTCGTGATTATTTGTTTTTTGTTAAATTTATTATTATGTTTTTTTTATAAATTTAATGATCTTGGTTTTAATAAGTTGTCAGTATTATTGGTTTGGTGAATAAGTGTTATTCTTAGTTGTTTGCATAATTTTCTTATTCTTGTTTTTTCCTCACGTTTCTTTCTTTTTTTTTTTTTCATAACTTGTATGCCTTCGGTTTGTTCATCATTTTCTGATTATCTGTTTTGTTGCCACCCTCATTTTCTTATTCTTTTTTGTGGAATCATTGTAGTATTATGGTTTGGTTTATAATTTTTCTGATTCGTTTTTTTATCCACTGTAGGCTTATTTTCTTTTAATAATTGTCTGCTTCTTTTTTTTTAATAATTGGTCTTCTTCTTTTTTTTTTCTACCTTTCGTATTCGGTTTTTGTCCCTCCTTTTCTTTTTATGGTTTTTTTACTTTTTTATCATTCTTTTTTTGTCCTCCTTTCTTCTTCGTTTTTTTTATCCATTTCGTCTTCTTTTTTTTGTCTCCCTTTCTTCTTCTGTGTTTTCCTCCTTTTCTGGTCTTACTTTTTTTTTCTCTTTTCGACTTCATTTTTTGTCCTCTTTTTCTTCTTATTTTTTTTTCTCCTGTTTCTTCTTCTTCCTTTTTTATTTTTTCTTCTTCTTCCGTTTTTCTTTTTTTCTTCTTAGGGGATTGGAATGGGTGTAGATTAGGGGATTGGGGATTGGTGCAGGATTAGTGTTTGGGATAGGTGTAGAAGTAGGGGTTTGGGATGGCTGCAGGATTAGGAGTTTGGGATGGTGTAGGATTAGGAGTTTGGGATGGGTGTAGAATTAGGGGATTGGGATGGGTGTAGGATTAGGGGATTGGGATGGGTGCAGGATTAGCATTATTCAGCCACAGTAATGCATAGTCTCTGGAAAGTCCTCACAAATACTGTAATACAAACGTGTGTGTGCGCGTGAGTGTGAGTTCTACCTTCATTTGGTATCTCTTCCATGTCCCACGGGCTCATCTTTTCCGTGTCTCCATTATCCCAGCTGTGAAACACACACACACACACACACACACACACACACACACCATCATCATGATGAGTGTCATTTGTAAAATGTACCACAATAGCTACATGATGTGTAACCAAAGCAGAGGGGCTTTGCTGACCCCAGTCTGGTCAATCCAGAGCTGTGATTAAGGTTAAATCAGGTGAAGCTTAGTTTTTAAAGGCTTTTAGTGCTAAGAGCCGAGGTATGTGTGTCTTGTATGTTAGTGTTTGTTGTGTGTAGTGTAAGTGTGTAAGTGTGGAATTATGAGTAGGAAGCGGAACAAGCCTTAATATAAGATATTTATGCATATTTTCATGTATACAGACTAAAATGTATTTGACAGTACAAGCAGATTTCCTGGTGATTTATTAGTTTTAGGGCCTATTCGCAACAAGTATGTTTTTTTTTTTTTGCACAAAAAAAATTGAAGCGATTTTTAACGTAGTGGGACCTTCAAACCAAGTGCACTATGTTTTTTGTTTGAACGCTCCTATCAGATCTTGATGAGCTGTTCTGCCTGACGACCGAGCTCTGATTGGTCGGCCTCATTTTAACACAGAAACTGAAATAGGCTCCGATTAAAAATTTTACGCACAGCCGTCCTATTTTTCTCATCCTTAAATAGGACTCGGTGTGAAGACGCCTTTATTTAGTTGAAGTGTTAATGGTTCATCAAAATAAGCAAAAGTATATTTCAGTTTGTTCTATTCACAGGCTGTGTTCATTTAGAAAAGACAGAATGATGAGCTGAGGGACGAGGGAGCACAGGGCAGGGACGGCCGACACTCGTACAGTCCGAGTGTGAGACCTGGGACCAGTCGTACGTGCCATATAAAACCTGTCTGTAGAGGGAGTACTCACCAAACGTTTGTAGCACTGGAAAGACTGTCGGGATATTCCGGCTGATACCGGCTCCTGACGTCGATCGTTTCCGACCCACCATGCATCATCGATCACCGAGCGGAATCGTTCACCTGAACGTGGGGCGGAATCCCAAACGTCCGCAGAACATAGAGCCACGGACAACCTTTGTAAATTGATTGTTTCCTTTGATGCACAAGGTTTATGTTCCTTATGGAGACTAGCAATAGAGTGGCTTTTCACTAAAAAGGGGCAAATTCCTTTATTTGACCACACTAGAGAAGTATTATAAAAAGTAAGTTGAATGAATTGTATTCAAATTTACAACCACACCAGACCTGAAAGCATAGGGTCCACATCTTTTGCCACTCATAATATGTAATATTGGATCAATGTTCCTCAATAAATAAATGACCAGTCCTAATATGTTTTGTCTCATTTGTGTTAACTGGCTCTCTTTATCTACTTTTAGGACTTGTGTGAAAATCGAATGATGTTTTAGGTCGTATTTATGCGAATAGAGAAAATTCTAAAGGGTTCCCAAACTGTCCCATGCTTTTTATGTATTTTCGTGCCGGCACAAACTTTCTGGCTATAATGCATCACTGATCCCAGCAGCAGGACACAGGCGCCGACTACCTATCATCCACTTCGCTGCCTTGCGTTGTCGAATTGCTGACGCAGTACTAGGAAATCGATACATCAGGCATGTCGTGGTATCTTGGAGAGTCGCACAGTCAAAACAAACTCAAAGCGTAGCTCTAATGATGGAGGACATGGAGTCCATACTCACTTCAATAGAGAAGGAGCCGCCGGTTAGGTGTTGCCAGTGGTCTGGGTCGAGGAAGGCCAGTTTCAGACAGCACAGGGTGGGGAGACCTACTTCATACTTTAGGCCTACTATCTTCATCAGTTCCTGTCCCTTTTACCATACAGACACAAATCAGTGTCATATTAACAATCCGATTTTCAGCGATACGGTCAAAAGTCATTCCGCTCCTCATTACTCATCTCACTTTTACTGAAAACATCCCGGAGCTCTTTCATCAGTCACAATGGTGGTTCTGTATGGGTGCTGTGTTCGTCCACATGAGTGTGCATTTAACTTAAATGGTCATTATTTTTCTATTTAACACTTCTGAGCTACTAAGCTGCTTTCAGTGTGTTTAGGGTTTGCCAATTCAATAACGAGTGTTACAACCTCGAACATTTAAAAAGAGTTCATTTTAAAAAGAGAAGGCCAGAGTGCATTGTTCACTGAGCACACTAGCCAGCATGACTTCTATGGAAAGAAGCTTGTGGCAGCCAGGAAAGCAAATCATATCATATAACGATTATGACACGGAGCAACCTGGAGCACAGACCCACCTCCATCTTCAGGACCACTAAGGCTCATGGCCTCTAGTGAAGTGGACACAGTACCCTTTGGGTCAGTAACCGTGCCACACCCTCCTGTGATCCCTGGACGCACCCCCTATCTTTTTCCACACCACAGGATGTGTCTGTAGACATGGTTGCCTTAAATGGAGCACGGCATCGGTTAGGGGTAAAAAACTGGTTGCAGTTGAAACATAATCACCAATGCAGTAATTATCCGATGGGAGGCTCTTTTTTTTAAACTATTTTACTATTTGCTTAGTTAACCTCCAGGTTTTCTGGCAGAGTTGTAATAAACAACTCATAACTGCTCTGCTACGGGCATTAGACGAGCGCTCAGTGTTTGTGGGGCGTAATCCTCGAACAGAAAACACGTGCTAAAGCGTGTTATTATCTGGTTAATATAGCAACCTGGATCTCTTCATATGTAGGTTTGTTTATAGGAGGCTTTACTTTTTGTGCAGGGAGCACAGCCTGCAGAAATAAAACGTTCTGTATTTTAATCTTGCTTTGTGTTTCATTAAAATAGCAGGCTGCCTAGTAATTACAACTGAACTAACCTGTTGTCCACGAGCTATATTTTTCAGAAGATTCTGTGCATGAAAGTGCCTTATGATGGTTTGATCTGCCTGCCCAGTCTCCCTAACTGCCCCCTCCCCAGTCTGGGGCCTGAGCCACCAGGGTGCCCCCATGTTTCACCCCCACTACTGCTAATTAACAGCCAGACCACAACATCGAGTTTGACTCTCTGCTTGACTCGTCACCTAAGCATGGATACAAAACTCTAAAGACTCCACAGGAAAGCCCTACAACGCAGCTCCCTTTGCCACGCTGCTTCCTTATGGTTGATGCTGAAGATCCGTTTTTCTTGGCCATCTCCACGTAATGCCTCGGCCCTTGCCGGAAGTAATAACACCTGCACACAGAGCAGTACGATTCCAGCTTACAGGCTGAACTACCTGAACACGCGCAAGGAAAACACAAGTGTGTGTGTGTACCTCGTCACCATCTTCGGGGTAAGGGGCATCTGTGTGTTACAGTGTCTGTGATCCGGCGAGGGGAGCCACTCTTCTAGGAGTCATCCCCTGCTCCTGTAACTCAGATAACCTCTGTAAGGAAGACAACCATCATACCCCATGAAAGCCCTCTTCTTACAACACAGATAAACAGTCACTGAGCACTTGTATTAGGAACCCTATTTATATACAGGAACAGGTCCCTGTTTAATGATGGCCTGACATGATATTTAGACGATGGGAATCTGACAATAAACATAAATACACAATCAGCAAACTATACTCTGAATTTTGAATTGTTTTTTTGTATTTTCCTGAGCAAGCGATACACAGTATATGCAGTACTCTGGCACTCTGATAAGGAAGTCTGGGAAACGTAGTGAGGAAAAGCCGTGTACTGTATACAGTATATATCAAACTCCTCAACTTATGATCAATTCAACTTGGATTTGTCGGAACGTGTCCCTAATTTTCCAGATTTGATGAATTACTGAGTGGCTGACAGACATGAAGCACAATGTGTTCTTCTGCTATTGTAGACCATCCAACTCAAGTTTCAACGTGTTGTGCAATCTGAGATGTTTATGCTCACCAAAATTGAACAGAGCGCTTATCAGAGTTAGCATCGCCTTTCTGTCAGCTTGAACCAGCCTGGTTATTCTCCACTGACCTCTCATCAAGAAGATGTTTCCGTCCACAGAACTGATACTTACTGGATTTTGTTTACTGCAGCATTCTAGAGATTCTAGAGACTGATGTGCATGAAAATCCCAGGAGATCAGCAGTTACAGAAATACTCAAACCAGCCAGTCTGCACCAACAATCATACCATGGTTAAAATCACTGAGATCACATTTTTCTCCATTCTGATGATTGATGTGAACATTCCCTAAAGCTGCTGGCCCATATCCACATGATTTACTCCTGCTAATGGATAAGTTGCAATAGGACTCCAAGAAACATTACCGGATTTGACCAAAACAGAAGCCCCAGACAGGGCACTGACTGTAGGTAAGTCAGTTTTTGACATATGGCCATAAAATTCGACATGTTTGGTCTTGGGTTCAACCTGAGGTGACATGCGATGCCTTTGGGGCCCCTGAGGTCCCTGTCAGGGCACAGAGACAACATGGCCATCACCTAGCAACCCATAGCGACCACCTGGAACACCATAGCAACCACCTGGGACACCATAGAAACCATCTAGCAACACCAAAGCAAACCCCTGGGACACCAGAGCAACCACATAGCAAAACCATAGCAACCGCCTAGCAACACCATAGCAACCACTTAGCAGCACCATAGCAACCACCTGGGACACCATAGCAACCCCCTAGCAACACCATAGCAACCACCTGGGACACCATAGCAACCACCTGGGACACCATAGCAACCGCCTAGCAACACGATAGCAACCACCTAGCAACACCAAAGCAAACCCCTGGGACACCAGAGCAACCACATAGCAAAACCTTAACAACTGCCTAGCAACACCATAGCAACCACTTAGGAACCATAGCAACCACCTGGGACACCACAGCAACCACCTAGTAGAACCATAGCAACCACCCGGGACACCATAGCAACCACCTAAAAATACCATAGCAACCAGAAATATTAGACAATTGAGCTGTAATCATTGTTCATGCAAGGTTTCAATAATAAATAAAATATTTTATTATTATGCTATATTCATTAAACACGCAAACAAAAAAAATTCGGTTTCAGTTTTCAGCCCTTGTGTTTTCAAGATTTAAATTTTTGCCAAGAATTGTTTGCCCATCACTATTAAATCATTAACTGCTAATGGTTTTCAATTACATCTGTTTCAGTGTGACGTGTTGGATGAATTTCTGTCACAAGTAAAATGCAGTGTGGTTTTAATGCTGTACTTCTGATCCTGTACTAACTCAAATACAGCAAATTAAATATATAAAGATAGACAGTGACCTTATGTTTGTTTTGATTCTCAAACTGGCACTACCACGGCTTTTAACAGTTTAACCCAGTTTAAGTTTAAGATCTGAGTCCAGTATGTTGATATATTGTGCTCAGGTAAGAAACAATGATCAGATCAGATCAGATCTCTTTCACACCTTCCTCTTCTCCTTTGGCTTCTTCTTCTTTGGTAGTGCTCCATCTTTGTCTTGTTTCTCTTTCCTCCTCTCTTTCTTGGCGTCTTTTTCTTTCTTCTTCTCGCTGTCCTCCTCTGAGCTGCTGGCGTTCTTTTTCTTCCTTTTCACAGCGGTTTTCTTGGGTGGCTCGAGATTTATGCCTGCATCTGCCGTCCAGTCCGAGTAATCACTCGAGTAATCACTTAAAACACACACACACACACACACACACACACACACACACACACACAAAATGTATGTTGAATACAATTAAGAGAAACGGAATGGGACACCTAGATTTAAGATTTACATTTAAAGTTTCATTAACACAGTGGTTTCCAAACTTTTTTTGCAGTGTTTTTTGGAAACCCAAAACATTACACCAGCTCCCTTACATCAAATTTATAGACAGTTCATTTTATTGTTAATTTCCTATGACTTTCATATTCAATTCAACAATATCCCTCTCATTATTGAGTGAATCCTCCTTTGGGTTCGAGCGTAGGTGTTGTGCGTTACCTGGAGCTGCTGTGATCGTCAGGCCAAGGCTCCTTCTCTTCTCGTTCCTCGTCTGAGGACTCTCTGCTGGGGGGCCGAGCCTCTCCCTCACCCTGACAGAGGACATGAAGGCTTGCCATCAGTTTCAATAACGTTCCTCATTAAGCACTGCCTACAGCAGTAACACTGACTCATCAGGAGGAACAGTGAGTCAGCACACAGCAGGATCAGCTCTGTTCAAACGCTATTTAAATTACTGGCCTCTCTGGTAATTATAACTGACGTCAGTAATTATTGGAAACAGTAATGCCATGATTCATAAGGCTATGCTATCATGCTTAAACGTACCAGTTTAGAATGACTGTAAACTAAGTACATGTGCTCTAGCACAACATGAACGTGAAGACCTCGGGGGGGTCAGCAAAAAATATGACCCGCGGTTAATACGAAGCGCTGTTGCTTTTTAACGTTTACAAATCAGCTCGGATCCAAACACACATTTAACACCAATAACCCAGGATTGCATGCTAATTACCAATGTGAGTAATTATGCAGAAGTTCACATTATTCACACTGAATATACCTTTAGTATATAATCAGTACAATGAGGGCTAGGTGGATATACGTGCTTAAAAATATCCCATCCAGACATTGACCTCTTATTATTATTATTATTATTAATTTTATGGCGCTAATAGTCTGCACAGGGTGTGTGTGTGTGTGTGTGTGTGTGTGTGTGTGTACCTCAGAAGCGCTAGGCTCCTCCTCGTTGGCCTCACTCTGTCTGCTCGTCTCCTCCACCGCCAGACGTGTGTGGTAGTTGTGCTGGTTGCCTTGGTGACGCCGCCCCTCCTCCACTGCGCTATCAGTTGCATGCTGCTTTACAAGACTCACACCTTAACATACAGACTTTGACCCCAATTTATAAGTGAAATTACAGCGTGTGTGTGTGTGTGTGTGTGTACCCGGTTCTCTCGCTGGTACTGGCTGTGCACACTGCGTCTCCTCCTCTCTGATCTGAAGATGTTCATCTCCTCCTCTCCTCGAGCCGTCCTCCAGATCTCTTGCTTTCTGCACACGTGAGCACACAGTCATCCCGCTATTAGAACCCAATCCAGCGCAAGAACAACACGTCCCATCAAAGCTCTCATTTATATTAGACTGTGCACACAGGAAGGCATGGTAAGTGATTCCACAGCAGCCACTTTCACAGATGTTTCTTTAAGGCTTTGAATACATCCAAACTCACCACCTTCTATAGATGCAAGGGTTTTAACCAGCAACATTTCCCTGGGGTTTGAGGAGTGTAATGTAAAGAAGTCCTGAGAAGAGTGGGAAGGACGGAGGAAGGGATCATTGGAACAACGCTCCCACCTGTTGAGAACTTGGCCAGAAAGCCGCGCCCACTAAGAGCAAATTTATTATCTGAGCATCCGTGAGGCGACTCTCCCGTTCCACCGCATCCCAAAGGCGCTCTGTTGGATTGAGGTCTGGTGACTGTGGGGGACTTTTGAGTACAACGCTCATGTTCAAGAAACCAGTTTGTGATGAAGTAGCCATCAAAACATGAACATGGTCAGCAACAGTCAAGTACGATGCTCTGTTGGCATTAAGTCCAAAGTGTGCCAAGAAAACATCCCGCACACCATTACACCACCAGCAGCAGCCTGATCCGCTGATGCAAATTAGGATGGATCCACGATGTTTCCTCCAAACTCTGACTCTACCAGCTGAACGTGGTAGGAGAAATCCAGACTCATGAGACCAGGCAGCAAGCTTGGTCCATATAGTTTTGGTGAGCCTGTGTTGTAACCTTGACACCTCGGTACAAGTGGTTATGAGTTGCTGTCGCCTTTCTATCATCCTGAAAAAACCTGGACATTCTCCTCAGACATCAAGGCATTTCCACCCAGAGAACTGCCCTCGCTGGATATTTTCTCCTTTTCGAACCGTTCTCTGTAAACCCTAGAGATGGCGCTGTGTGTGAAAATCCCAGTAGACCAGCCCGTCTAGGACCAACAACCACACCACGTTCAAAGTCCACATTCTGACGCTCGGTTTGTATTTCAGCAGGTCGTCTTGAGTTGCTGCCATGTGATTGGTCGATTTGCCTTGCACGTTTGTCCTCTAAAACAACTTGTGCCCAGATTTTCATTAGACGTTTGGTGATGGGAGGATTAGGATCATGAAAAATGTATGGATGAGCCAATCCCAAGTTCTCAGAGTAATAGTCGATACATGGGACCGATCCAACACAGACATCATTACAGTAATAGAGCCAATCAATACATATATAATCCTAGCTCCTGAAATTTCACAAACCCTGAGTGTGTGTGTGGGACATGTTTATACATCATTGTGTCCCCACAAGGATAGAACAATCTGACATTTTTTACCTTATGGGGACATTTTGCTGGTCCCCATGAGGAATTTTTATTTTTTTTGGAAAACCAAAAGGGTCCAAAAGATCTCTATTAGGTTACTGAGGTTAAGGTTAGAGTTAGGTGTAGCATTAATTAACTACAGTAATCATGATGTCAATTAGGGCTGTGCTAAAAAATCGTTACAGCAATATATCGCGATATTTATTTTTGTGATATATCGATTTTCAGGTCAAAATATCGTTTTAAGTGGGATGTAAACTACAATCTGCACTCGTGTAGAGTCACAGTACAGTGTTTTGACTCAGTTTGCCTGCTGAATTATCGCTGTGATGTGATGTATTGAGACGATTTTTTGTATTTTTCAGTCAACTATGTTGATGGTATCGCAATGTATCGTGATATTATCGTATCGTGATGTCCCTTCCAATACCCAACCCTAATGTCAATGTAAAGTCTTGACCAGGATAGTGAGACAAACCTGTGTGTGTGTGTGTGTGTGTGTGTGTTATACCTGGCTGTTCCCGGTGACAGCTCAGGCACGAGCACTCGTCTGCTCCAGGCCACCAGGTCCGTCTCTGTGGCTATCTCACTGCGAGGGGCGTTGCTGTGCATTTGTCTGACCCCTTCGATCTGACCGCTGCGCCTCAGACCCACGTTAGGTGGAGACGACACTTCGGTCGGGGAGCTCACAGACCCTACACACACCAAAGCAACAACACGACCGTGCATATGAATGCATCCATTATCAGCCACACACATCATCGTCTGAATCATGTCCATATCTACCTCGAGCGGCTCTCGAATCCGAGCCCAGTCTCTGGTCCTGCTCCTGCTGCAGTCTCTGGATCATACTGTCCAAGGGACTAGAACCTTCTGCTGCCTGCTGGCTCAACACCTGATTCAGTCCTGAGAGACAAAGTGGGAGAGAGAGATGAGAGACGAGTTTAACGCGCCTCATGTCCGGTAGAGCGTCCGCTCTGCAAACAGACCAAATCCGATTTGTCTGTTCGGATGGTAGTTACTTTCGCTGGTGTACCCAGACTGGTTGCTATGGCGATGACGCAGGCATGTCTTCGCTGAGGTGGTATAAACACGGAGGTCTCACACTGGAGTACGTTTTACGTGAGGACAATTTCCAGTATAGTTATTATCTTTTATTATTCCTGACACTGATCCTCGAACTGTTCAGGTACTGGGCTTTTTCTGTAGGTTTGTGTCATATTGTTTCTCCATCTCTTCAATGTTCCAGGTCAGGGTTGCAGAGAGGCCCAGGAATCAATCCCTGGAGAACACAGAGGGTAGGACCAGGCATGTCCCCAACAGGACGGCAGTCCATCGCAGGGCAAGTGGGAGTCATTACTGTGGCGAATAATGATCTCTCAGCCAACCTCCTCTCTCTCTCAGACACAGCCACGCAACCAGCCTGAAGGCACCACAGGGACTTGAACCCAGGTCGCCACACTGGTGGGCTAGCATTTTGGTGCCACTCGAGCTCCACAAGCATTATGAGGACGCTGGATTTGAGCCACATTGTTGCTGTGCCCTGAACGACATAAAAACCACACCAATTCCAATGTGACTGATCAGGTTCAGAAAACAGGCTGATCGATCTGAATCCACGTACAAATCTGGCTTGAGGCCGACTGGGAAAAGTCAGATTCCATATACACAAAATAACCATCTATACCAACCATATTCTCTACATTCAATTATCATAACTCTGAGGCTCACTGAGAGATTACATTCTGTATTTACATCACTTTTCCCACCTGTTTCTATTTTAATAAATGACAGACATGCTGCAAAAATAGTATAGATGAATTTCTTAACCAGGTAGAACAAGACTTTGAGCACGGACACAGAAACGAAAACCAAATTCAAATCAAAACACAATTTTCTTTTGACACACACACACCCGCGTTTGTCCTATCATTGGGAGGACTTTCCATTGGCATAGTATCACTGTAGCATTGTGGGGACCAAATGTTCCTACACAAACAAGTAGATCTGACCTCTGATTTTTTCCTTGTGGGGACATTTTAACTTTTTTTGACAAACCAAAAGAGCCAAATGATTTGCTTTGGTTTAGTAAGGTTAGGGTTAGATTTAGGCTTATAGTTGTAGAATTACATAGCTACAGTAATACTATGTCCATGGAAAACCTCCCATGATTAAAAGACAAACTGTGTCTGCACCTGGCCTTGCTATATTTGTGAGGACCAAATGTCCTTACAATGATAGGAAAACCTGGAATTCTGACTAATGAGGACCGTCTTTCCGGTCTTCACTTAAGTGCTTTTTCACAAAAATGGCAACTTTTTTGAAAATCCAAAAGCTTGCTTTAGGTTACTGAGGTTAAGGTTAGGGGTCGGTGTAGCATTAATTAGCTGCAATAATCCTCATTACTGTCATTCGTGTCAATGGAAAGTCCTCACAAGGATAGCAAGACATGTGTGTGTGTGTTTGACATTTTGCTTTTCCATACAACTTTACCGGCTCGTTTACAATACCACAGCTTTCAGAAGAAAAACCAAAAGACCCAAAGAATTTGAGTTTGGTTACTGAGGTTAAGGGCAGGATTAGGTATCAATGACATAATGACTAAGACAGAAAGACAAACGTGTGTGTGTGTGTGTGTCTATGAGTGTACATGTTTTTACCTGATGATGTCAGACCCATCTGTGGTATTAGCTGCTCCTCTCTGCAGTTCTCTCGGCCCGGCACTAGCCTCTGATAGCGAGGGGGGTGAGGGTTCCCATCCACATCCACCAGGAATGGCGGGGGCATGAGGTGAGGGGCCTGTTGCGTCTGCTCATCTAACACGTAGTTGTGAGCGTCGCGAATGAGCGGCCGGTAATCAGTGTGGAAGAACATCTGGTCTGCTATCTGGAACACAGAGCAGGACACGAACATGAAGCAAAAGCACAGACAGCCAGAGCAGAACCACTGTTGGTGAGCAGAACCTCAGAATAGTGCTGCTCTGGGAACAGCTCATGATGGAGGCTGAGAAAGGACACAGGGGTCTGACTGATATTTTAATTGAACAAGTAATAGTGATAATCAGTGCTACATGACTTCCAGATTATTTCTCTGAATATATAAACAGTGCCAACATACTATTTACTAGCGACCAATTAAACATTTTTGGCTGAAACTGAAACCTTTTGAAAGATTTTTGAAAACGCATAACTGAAACGGAACTTTCTGTTTGCTTTATTTGTGATTTGAGTCATGTTTCTTTAATGACAAGTAACGAAACAATGACAGGTAAGTACCGTTTAACGTCAAAACAGGCTTACTCAGTCTAGCACTGATGTCCTGTATCTTTTATATATATTTATCTTTTAAGTCAAATCATTGCTAGGCTGGATTTTTATCGGATTCTTTACTCTGTGCTAGTTTGTACTCCATGTTAGGTTTTGTGATTACTGTACTAATGTTCCTTTTGTTTTTGCGTTCAGTATAAAACCATGACTAACTTATATAAAATGGCAACAAGATACCTATGACTTCAAATAGCTTTTTTTGTCGTTACCTCATACAGACCAGACACAAGCTCAAAATCCGCCAACAAAAGCCTTTGAAGTTATGTCAGTACCTTATCAAATCTGCTGCTGGAGCCAAAGCCAAAGATGAGCAGGTGTCCATGAGAGTCGGTGCAGGCGAAGTGCTGACCATCTGGAGAACACTTGCAGTCGAACAGCGCTCCGTGGCCCTGACCCTCGATCTGACACACACATAAAACCCAGCACGCAGTGACAACGTTTACGACTCATGTCATAAATCAGGGATTCACATCACAAAGCCTTGTGCTAATGGACAACAAGCCATGTGGAGATATCTGTCAGAGAGGAGGAGAGAGGGGGCTAAGCAGCAACAGATTCAGTCTTCTAAACAGAGCTTATATGTTCACTTTAACACAGCGTTGATGCGAAAAACCTTCATAGATCAGTTTCAGTTTATTAATATAACACTTTTCAAAACATGGAGTGTCAAAACAGCTTGAACTCCGAGCATGAACCTCTCGTAAACAAGCCAAAGGGACAGCGGCAAAGAAAAATTAAGCCCTTAAAAGGAACAACGATTTTAAAAAGACGGCCTCTTCACTCTACATAACAGGGATCTCTGGAGCTTGTAGGAAATAGAACTACGGTGCCACCCATAAGTACAGGGTACAGATGCAGATACAGCCAGAAATATAGCAAGAGGTAATGCACTAATAAGTCAGAAAGCACAATAGCAAGGAGAAACAAGTTTTAGTAACTGAAAGGACGTAAGGTGATTTTAATATGTCAGAATTAGGCAGGAATTTCCCTATAAAATACACTAGACCCAAATACCCCCCATCCAATCCAAACCATGAGCCCATGCTTACCATGTTGAAGTAGGAGCGTATTTTGGCTCCCCGTGCCAGGTCCCACACAATGGCATTGCCATCATGGCCAGCAGAGAACAGCACTCGAGGGTCAAAGGGGTGTGGCTCCAGCACAAACACCTCGTCCTCGTGCCCCTGAAAAATCATACAGTTAATGCTGTGTAAATATAAACACTGCCCGACATTTTGTACACACATCAGTGAAAGTGCTGCTGTAAGGATTTTAAAACACAGTTCATCATGTGAATTAAGGAAATAAGAGAAGAAGCAGTGACATCTATATTAGAAGTGTAATAAGGGTAATAACTGCACCGTCAGACAAAAGTTTGGATACATCTATTCTTACCCTCAGTTATCGGTTTTCTAAAAATGCAGACAAATCTCCTGTATTTCCTGGTTGTATTCCAATAAAGAGACAGAGATATAATGATATAGGGTCACTATACCTAGGGATGCACCGATCCGACTTTTTCAGTTCTGATACTGATACGATACGTAAGCCTTGCACACTGAAATATGACACAGGACACATGGCTGAGCTCCAGATATCTGCTGTGAAGCTCATAACTTTGACATCTTTTACCAATTCTGATGTGTCCATATGCTGTCTTGTACAGTTCTGGCAGAGCAGTCTCTGAAAAATATCTTCGTGTTGGAAATTACTGCTTCTTTCTGTCTGTTTGACTGTACATGCTCTTTAGCGAATATGTGACCAGTGACCAGAAGAAACGAAAGTGGTGTTACTAAATGTAAACAGACAGTTCAGTGGAATTTGCACTGCATTTCACTGCGAGTCATTGGAAAGTAAATTACAGAAAACAAACAATGTAATCAGTGCTGTTCTTTAAAAAAATCATTTGCACCAAGGGACTTAACACTGAGCCGTGTAGCACCATTACTATCGATGTAGGCTGTGGCTCAAACAACTTGTTACTGTGAGTGGAACATTTTTGGTAATGTGAGCAAAACAGAAAGGTCAAACTCTGCATGGCTGTACGGTGAAACGCTGAATGCTGGCCTTTCTGTATGAACAGTGCAAGCCGAACACATTTCTAAGAACCGAACAGACAGACTGAATACTGTTTTTATGCATAAGTGTAATGTTTAGACATTGTCTGACACCTTGGACCCCGAGAAATGAGAAATGGAGAAATGAGCTTGTCAGCTGTGCTTTAGAGGAACTTCAGGAAGGTTACTGGATTATAAGCAGCTAATCTGGAATCTGCTCTTACCATGAGGATATGGATGAGGCTGCCCGTGTACGAGTTCCACACCTTCAGCGTCAGATTGTTAGCTGCCGTGATGACCATGTTGTCATGACGATTCCAGGCCACCATGGTCACCTTCAGTTTGGTCACTTTGTCCTCCAGAGGTGGAGGGTTGTACTTCCTAAGGAGCAGAAACAAATCCCGTTCTCAGTGAGACTCCTAATTTCTTTGAATTGCAGGATTATTTTCGTTTACAAGAAAATTTCATACAAGAAAAGTACAGATCATTGGAGTTGTAATTCTTCACAAATAAAAAAGGAACTCGGTTATTTTAGATGTGATGAAGCTACAATACAACAGTTTGTGCAAAACTTTAATCCTCTGTTTCTAGTCATTTATTTTAATGGCAATTTTGTAAAAAATGCGTGTTACCCTGGCAGTTTGGTGGCCATGTCCAGCAGAATGCTCCTCCAGTCCTGCTGCTGCAGCTGCCATATCCGTGCTGTCCCGTCCCTGCTGCCACTCACAAACCTGCACATGCACATGGGCCAGACTTACAACCAACAGTCCACAGGACTGACATTAAGGCAAAAATATTGAAACACCGTCACCCATACCAGAAATGTTTGGTGTCTGAAATCTGTTTAGACTTTGTACTTGACCACGTGAGGCACCGCTACTTATGAGCTGTGTCCAAAATGGTGTCTAATCACTATACCCTACGTTTTACATACCATATACAGCAAGTATATGGTATGTAGAAGTGCGATGGGGATAGTGTACATATCATAACGAAGCTCTCCTTACACTTTTAATCCTGAGACTTTTCCTCACTACATTTCCCAGGGCTCATCACTCCCGCCACGTGACACCCTACGTCACGTGCAGCAGCGTCCCAAATCGCATAGGAGAGTATTGAGAGCGAAATGTACCCTTAAACATGATTAAAGCACTTGTATTAAACTACAGTTGGGCAAAAACATTAACATAAAAACATCTGAATACCTCACGTATTGAATAACGTACTGAAAGTGAAAAACTAAATGATTATCGCAGCCAAGGCCTGTCGGCACGTGACGCCCTACTTCCTCATCAGAGTGTGGGACAGTACTGCGTATCGGATATAGCCTGCCCGGGGAAATTCGAAATTCTAATTCCGAGTATGGTTTCTCCTGAATGTGCATTTACGTTTATTATCGGATTCCCATCATAAAGTCGAAATATCGCAAGTCGACCATTCTAAAACAGGGAGTACCTGTACTTAGGTCATTTACTTTAATTCTTACATATAACATCTAGGATGCCTGGAGAGGTTGGGTCGTTTTGAGCCTTGAGCCCAAAAAAGTATCTCTAAGATCCCTGGGAAGAGTTTTATTCCTCAATACCACCCACCACACACAGCAGACTTATCCTCATTAAAACTGTTGGAACTGTTGTTTTGCTGTTGGAACCTGTAAAGGCTTAAAATCTGAAGTTTACTCATTGAAATGTACGCAGGTGTCTGTAAGCTGGCGTTTGGTCTTTTCCTTTCTTCTATGTTTTCCTGACATCATCTTCTAAGTTTTGAAGTTTCGCATAACAACACCCACTTGTTCTGATCCAACTGAAATTCCTCTGACACACACACACACACACACACACACACACACACACACACACAGTTCTCTCACCTGTCTCCTTCATGTGAGAACTGGATGCTGTCAACTTTATCCTGAAGAAAGTTCAAAACGGAATGAGAGCATGGTAAAGAAACAGGTTCACACACACACAAACGCACACACACACAACACATACGCACTCACAGTGTGGGATTCCAGTTCGGCGATCTTCTCGGGTTGTTCTCCCCCAAAGTAATAAACTCTGATAATATGATCAGTGCTGCCTGTGGCCAGGAACATCCCCCCTGAAACACAAATTCACCCAAACATCACATTTACAGACATTAACCTGGCAGATGTGTTACTCCAAAGTGAATGATGGCCGATCCAAGCTCCAAACTGAACAACTCTGGAAGTGCTGGTATGTTGAATCACTCCCAGACGTCTGTTCACTACTGTAACTGCCTAACATCCATATTCACGTTTTAGCCAAAAGTATGTAGACACCCCTTCTAAATAAGTCATAAAATGACACGTACAGTTAGGGAATCTTACAGTTCTACTGACACATTCATAGGCTCCAACTAGGGCCGTCACAGTCATTACATAATAGTCTAAGTACAATTATTTAAGATGATCGCAATTAAAACGTAGGACAACAGTACTTTTCCACAATTTGAAGATTTCTGCAAGATGTGAATTGGGTTGAGGTAACTAAGTGGGAATAAAAGAAAGCAGTAAATGCATTCACTGAGACGTAACGGGGTTGACAAAGAAGTTCTCCTAACTTGGTCCTGTAACGGGTTTTAAGTTCAGCGCTGACTAATGTTGGTGTATTTGTCAGCTATGTAGCTAATTCTATCCTTTTGTCATTAGACAGACGATTAAATCATGAATTATTATATTATCAATTAGATATGACAACTAATCGTCAGCTAAAGTTTCCTGATTGTGACCTACTTGCAACTATTAGTTTCAAGCTTATAGACGTACAAATTCAATTTATATTACTTTATAAATGTATCGTTCAATACACTGATGTTATCATAACAGTGTGTATACATTATTACACTATTAAGCATACAGGCCAACAGCCCTAGGTTCAACCCTGAATCAGGGAGCATGCCCAAAATCTCCAAAACATTCCCCTTCAGTTATATTCAATGACATTTCTTACTAATTCTAGGTAAAACTCTCCTCATTTCACTTTAGTGTCTTTCAAGAAATACAATTTATACAATTCAAACCAACAGAACTTATAAAAACCACGGATTATTCAGTATTATGGCCTAGCTTTAAGTATATGACTACCACAATATTGTTGAGCCAGCATCACTCACTATTCTCAGCTCTAGGACCTTGTTATTCCTGATCTGTATTGGACTTGGCAGATGACTGTTTGTTCTTTGTTTGAGGACTTCCTTTATTGTGTAATGCTGAACCACTGCTTCTTGTCGAATTGTTTTTCAGTGATTTGTCATACTTGGTTCCGGAGTCAAAACGATGAGTATTAAGAGATTTTTTCCCTTATAGAACTGAATGAATCTGTTCCAGACCCCCAGAAAATCTACACTGTATAAGGAATTATATGGATTAATGGAGCTGGACTGTATACCTGAACACTATATACACAGGAAAATATTAAAAAAACACAATTACCTGAAATAAATAATGCTAAATAAGGCTGATATGCATATTTTTTACATTATTTTTTGAACTATTACCACAGACTTATTTGACTAGATGAATTAATAAAAAAACGAGCGATTGAACGGAGCGAGGCGGAGCCGGCGTGGACGCGCAATCTTCAAAATAAGTTAGCGTTAAGAATTAAATAACTTCTACAAATGAAACATGACTGACGCAGAGAAGAAGGTTCGACTCAAGTCCTCAAAAGTGTAGGAGCACTTAAAATGTAACATGCAAGCTTTGCAAAAGTGATCTGACCTAGCACAGGAGCACCCCGGTGCTGATACAGCCCTCGAAACGGAAACATGTTGCAGTCACTGATGAGGATGAAGGGAGCTCAACAACAGCGTAAGTCACCACAATATCCCGAGTTTGTTCCGTTTTCAAGTGAGGAAACGTAACGGCGCACTCACACTATTTTTTACATCATTTTTGAACTATTTGACTTATTTGACTAGATGAATTAGTTTCAGTCTTACATTCCTCATCTAAGCCCCCCAAGGAGGATGGGTCACGTTTTGAGTCTTGGTCCTTCCGAAGTTTCTTCCTTATAATGTTTAGGGAGGTTTCCCTTGCTAGGCTTGCTCACTTTGGGATTGGCCCTAGAAATCAGAAGATAATCTAAAATTGAGACAGTGCTCCATTGTAAGCAGAACTATATAAATAAATCTGACTTGACTTACCACTGTCATGTTTCACTGTTATCTCTTTAAGCACTATCATGGTTCTCACCGTTCGCGTGTCTCGACTCATAGCAAGTTCCAGCAAGTGCGCCGAGTGCCGAGACATTCTGTTCTCATCAAAACCCGTCCAGAACTGAATTCAACCTGTTGCGAAAAGGTCGAGTGCCAAGGTAGGACTGCACTTTGCAAGGTATCGCTTGCATCCCTAATGCACCCCAAAGCTTCCCTCCACTTTCTGTTTCGTTAAAGTTGAGCCACGCCGATCCGGCAACGCTTCTGATCTTTATTGCCTTGATCATTCTTTATTACTACTAATGACATGATTAATGCTTATGACTGGGTGAAATCAGCAGCTCAGCAGTGTGATGGGGTTATTAGGATTGGTTCTGGCCTACCTGCACTGAATGATGAGCAGATCATCTGCACACCTGGTCTGGGTCGCTCGGTGAATTTGCTGGGCCGTGGCCTGCGTGGGCGTGCAAACACAAAGGGTTACATGACATTACGTGGAAGTGAAGATGAACATGGAATCGTCGACGAGACAACGAGCCGGGCGGCACCTGGCACAGACTGCCACTCACCCGAATTTGAGCGTACGAGCGTCCCACTGCCAGAAGCAGATGGTTCCATCGGCACCAGTGGAGGACAGAAACCTCTTGTTACCACTGCAAAGAGGAGAAAACTACACACACACACACACACACACACCACAGCAATCAACTAGGCACCAGCAATGACAGGTCATTATTGAAATCCTTAGAGAGCATATGGCTACAGCAGATATACTAAGCATTCAGACTATTCATTCATTCACTCTTCATTCATTCACACTTCCACTGATAGATGGATTGATTTAAAGGCACAGACCAGTCTGCTTATATTAATAAAATAAATTGTTCTTCAATATACCTAGAAAATATCAGTAAAGTCTAACAGGTTTGTTGATTGTAATGATATTACTGATAATCCTTGGGTCTGTCTGCAAAATGGCAGTCTGTAGGTTGTTGTGTGAGTTTGTGTAGTTACCTGGAGAGAGGTTATAGACGCCGCGTGACCCTCCAGCACAGAAAGTGGAGCACAGGTCTGCAGACACCACACTCTGATCATCTTATCGCAACTACCAGCAGCCAGCAGTGTGTTCTCATAGTTCACTGCCATGTCTGATATTTCAGCGGCATGACCCCTCAGCGTGGCCAACAATCGCCCATCATCTGTGGCCCAGATCTTCACCAGACAGTCATCTGAACCCTGAGAGCACAGAAGAGAGGTGCTTATGAAACGACCCCGCTCTAAAATACTAACTTGAGTTAAGATAAAATCCTTCTCAATGCTGAGCCCATATTACACATTTACTGACAAGATCTGGACACAGATAGGCAAAAGCTGTTCATATTATTTTGGGATATAAAAAACATCACACTGATTGTCTTTAATAGCAAAGTAAAGAATCCTGCTTTACTAACGTACCAATGTGTCCTGGTCAGGGTTAGAGAAGAGGGATTTGAGACTAATCCAGACTTGCAAGCCCAGCCCAGGATTCGAACCCAGACTCTGAGGAACTGCTGTTTCCAGCACTTGTCTCTTACCAACGAGCCACTAGTTTATAAATATCACCAACAAAATGTTGAAATCATAAAGGGAAAATAGAAATATGAAACAAAGAAAACACAGGGCGCAGGTATGAACATGCCCAGGATAGGACCTTAGTCCATTTCAGGGCTCTGTAGGGGTTGCTGTTGCACAACTGGGTGATGATCTGCCTGACACCACAGCATTTCTAGATCATTCACATTTTAAGACACATTTAAGTCTCGGGCTGCTTACTGGACAGTTGAGTGGACGGTGGATAGAAGGACACGGAACACACTCACCGAACAATACATCTCATCCCCTCCATGACCTACTGATCAGACAGCAGAGCACTTTCAGTAATAGACCCGAGCAGCTCTGCTGTAACACGGAACGGTACAGGAGATCGTTTGTACCCACAGCGATCACACTGTACACCAGCTCATCACTGTGTCGGGACATAGTGAGCCACTAACAGGACAGGCTGACAGAGCACCAGACCAATAATGAATCTATAATCTGTCTCACTACAGTGGTGCTTGAAAGTGTGTGGAACCTTCAGAATGTTCTATATTGGTCTGCATAAATATGAACCTAAAACATCATCAGATTTTTCACAAAGTCCTAAAAGTAAGATGTACAGAGAAACCCAGTTAAACAAATGAGACAATAATATTATACTTGGTCATTATTTATTGAGGAATATGATCCAATATTACATATTAGTGAGTGGCAAAAGTATGTGAACCTCTAGGATTAGCCCTTAATTTGAAGGTGAAATTAGAGTCAGGTGTTTTCAATCAATGGGATGACAATCAGGTGTGAGTGGGCACCCTGTTTTATTTAAAGAACAGGGATCTATCAAAGTCTGCTCTTCACAACACGTTTGTGGAAGTGTATCATGGCACGAACAAAGGAGATTTCTGAGGACCTCAGAAAAATAGTTGTTGATGCTCATCAGGCTAGAAAAGGTTACAAAACCATCTCTAAAGAGTTTGGACTCCACCAATCCACAGTCAGACAGATTGTGTACAAATGGAAGAAATTCAAGACCACTGTAACCCTCCCCAGGAGTGGTCGACCAACAAAGATCACTCCAAGAGCAAGGCGTGTACTAGTTGGCGAGGTCACAAAGGACCCCAGGGTAACTTCTAAGCAACTGAAGGCCTCTCTCACATTGGCTAATGTTAATGTTCATGAGTCCACCATCAGAAGAACACTGAACAACAATGGTGTGCATGGCAGGGCTGCAAGGAGAAAGCCACTGCTTTAGAAAAAGAACATCATGTGGTGGTAAAGATCACGTGGTGCTACGAGCCAGAAGGCTATTGGAAGAATGTTTTGTGGACGGATGAGACCAAAATAGAACTTTTTGGTTTAAAAAAAAACGTTATGTTTGGAGAAAGGAAAACACTGTATTCCATCATAAGAACCTTATCCCATCTGTGAAACATGGTGGTGGTAGTATCATGGTTTGGGCCTGTTTTGCTGCATCTGGGCCAGGACGGCTTGCCATCATTGATGGAACAATGAATTCTGAATTTTGCCACTCACTAATATGTAATAATGGATCATTATCCTCAACAAATAAATGACCAAGTATAATATTTTTGTCTCATTTATTTAACTGGGTTCTCTTTATCTACGTTTAGGACTTGTGTGAAAATCTGATGATGTTTTAGATCATATTTAAGCAGAAATCTAAAAAATTCTAAAGGGTTCACAAATTTAAGCACCACTATGTTCTGCCACGTTGCCTACATGTCCACATTTTTTACTCTTACTGCACAGAACACTTTCATGATAGTTTATTATACTAGTATTCATAACTGTATTTCCATTTCATGACGGTTTGTTTATTATGTATGGTAATGTACAGAAATTACTTTCCTACTTGAAATACTGTTCTTTTACTTTACGTATTTGAGCTGCTGTTAGCACCTGGCTTTCCCGCTGGTATTAATAAAGTGATCTATCTACCTGTCTTGAGCTATGGCTCAAGTGTAAGATGAGGTCACACTAAATACTTGACACTGCAGCCTAGAAGCTGTCTGCTTTATGTTTTAATACCGCATACACATTTCCTGGTTCTATTCTAATAAAGATAGTAAGAAATAATTATATATGGTCATTACACCATTGCCAAACAATGGTATATTTAATCCAAAGGTGGCCTAAGACTTTTGCACAGAACTATAATACAATATCATCAATTAAAACGTATGAGCCAGGCATGAATTAGTTCATAAATCAGAGTCACTGTGGGTTCTTGTGTCCCCCAGCAGATAACCGTTGGATGGCATGGCATCCACAGTTAACAGGAGAAGAAGAGGGTCTTCTGTTGGGGTCTGAGTAAAAGTATGTGCACCATGATAAAGGGTTCTGGATATACCCAACCAGGACAGAGCAGGGGTAAAGCAAGAATAATTTCCTCATGGAGATGCTTGACTATAGCAGCTTGTCAGCACAACTGACTGCAGTCATGTTTCATTATGAGAAAATCAGACAGTCCACATGAACATCTTTTTCCATGACACTGCGCATAAAACCAGAATAAATCCAGCAGCGTTCTGCCTCCGAGAACAAACCTTCACACACTGCCAGTGCAACCAAACATCCAACACAAACCCCAGCTCTTCCTTCATTGAAATTTCTAGTCCTTCCACGATGATTCAAAGCGTCCACACTGTAAGGTCAGTGTAATTAACACGGCGTGTTACCCGTGCTTTAAATGCACGGCGCGTTACGGGTTTTGCTAAGGGACGGGACGCGTTCTGCAGACGCGTGTTACACACACACACTGAATGCCAATGTCACACTCACTCACTGCGCTGCCATACGAAGGAGACGCTGATGATGATTCTATTCTTGGCTCGTTCCCAGAGCCACAAAAGAAATATTTCCCCATGATGCACGCAGACCGACACACCCCCTTCCCCACACACACACACACACACACACACACACACACACACACACACACACAAAGACAGAGCGAGGGAGAAGGAGCCGGAGAAGGAGACTGAACTGAAGTGAAGGGAAGGAGAAAGGGAGGGTGAGGTGGGTGGGAGTAATCTTTGCTGTTCAGCCATTTTTGGAGATTTAAAAACTATTGCAGAAGAAAATGGAACCCAAGCGCACACACACACCGAGAGCCAGACTTCAGTAACAACACACTCTCACAGGAAGCACAAAAGCGTACCCAAATTGGAGAGTTAATAAAAAATGATGAGCACTGAAGTTAAGGACTTTGTTCAAAGGTCCAGCATTGGCAGGTTGGTAAAGACGGGACATGAAATCTAGGGGTTGGTATTGAAGGACTTCAGGATTCGAGTCAAAACTGTGACATCTACAGGAGCGGAGACTGTAGCTTACACCCCATTTACAATGTGTTTTTTGCCTCCTTCAAAAAAATCGATATTTTGAGCAAAAAATCAATGACAAAAATAAATATCGCAATATATTGCGGTATCGATTTTTGAGCACGGCCCTAATGAAATCACAGCCTTAACCACTGAGCCAGTGCTGCCCCATAAAGATTACTAAAGGGGATTATCAGTTACTTGTAAAACCCAACACAACACACTGCCTCACACACTGTATTACACACACGGTCAGTAAACAAAGCAAACATGATACTCCCTCTGAAAATCCCATCCGGGCGTTCAATGATACTCGAGGCGTGTTACGCTCACTTCGATTCAAATATCCACCTTCAATACTTTTTATTTCTTCTTCAACTACACTCTGAATAGCACTCATCTGATATTTAGTTCAGGCATGGTCAATGAGCCACGGAGACGGTGCTGAGAGTTAAAGTTAAGCCGAGTAAAACAGGAATTCGAACTTTTAAACCGCTCACCAACTCAACCATAACAAGGAAAGACGCCACACGTGTGTGGAAGAACGCTCAAGCAGTTAGTCAATAGCAGTTATTCATTAAGAATATCTCATGCTCAGTTAACAGGCCATTCACAGAGACACAAGTACGAGCTCTGGCATTCAGATCCAACATACAGAACACTCTCACCCCCTATCATTCTGGACTGAGAACTGCAAGGCCATCTGACGTACGTTACACACTCAAATCACAAACTGGAAAAGAAACTATGCAACAACATAGAAAAAATTTTACTATGCATATTTCAGCTGAAGTCAAAGCATAGATTGTATACAGAAAGAAACATCAGACACTGGGCTCCTCTTCCGATGATCTATTCGTGTATTTAGTAATGAATTAATGATTCATTAAAACATTAAAATCCGGGCTGTCAAAATAACTCATTAACAGCACTAAGTGTTTAACACCTATCGCTTGTTAGTTACTTGACCACAAGAGGCACCTGTATTTATTCGCTGTGTCCAGAACAGTCCTTTAACCACTACTCCCCACATTCTACACACCATATATGTGACTACTAGTCTAAAGGGAACAGAATTGTAAACAAATCCAGACACATCCCAGAAAAAAAATTGATTTAGTGTAAAATACAAGCAAAAATGACTGGTTTGAGCTGAAAGAACGGTAACAGTAACCACAGGTTACAACCGTGGCATGCAGAAGAGCGTCTCTGAATGCAAAACACGTCAAACCTTGAAGCAGATGGGCTACAAAAACAGAAGACCCCACCGAGTGCCGTTCCTGTCAGCCAAGATCAGGCAACGGAGACAACAATTCGCACAGGCTCACCAAAATTGGGACAAAAGGCCCCTTCATACCAACAGAGCATCGTTTAAACACCAGTCTACCAGTATTGTTGCTGACCATGTGCATCCCTTTATGGCTACAGTGTCATGTCACAAAGCCCAAATCATCTCAATCTGGTTTCTCCCACTGCACTTTAGTAGCCTCCAAAACCACCAGATCTCAATCCAACAGGGATTGGTGGAACCGGAGATTCGCACCATGGACGTGCAACTGACAATTCTGCAGCAACTGTGTGATGCCACCATGCCAATATGGACCAAAAGCTCTGAGGAACGTTTTCATAACCGTGTCGAATCTATGCCACAAAGAATGAAGGCAGTTCTGAAGGTAAAAAAGGGTCCATCAATTCGGACAACGTCCAACCACATATACGTCCATGTTCCCATAATACGATAGAGCTCCCAAATTAGAAATCCCAACTGGAGAATGGGATGTACCTGTACATTTACATTTACAGCATTTAGCAGACGCCCTTATCCAGAGCGACCTACAATTGGTACAGTCTTACAATCCAAGCAATTGTGGGTTAAGGGCCTTGCTCAAGAACCCTACAGTGGCAACCCTGGACCTTCTGGTCCATAGTCCAGTACCTTACCCACTAGGCTACCACAGTCAAGTTAAGTGCTCCTGTGGAAGGTTTTATAGTCATACAGTCAAAGTTAAGTGTAAAGTCAGGGGAAGTGGCAACCACAGACTAGGTGGTGCTGAATAAAAATTCAGTTTTATCAGTGTGTCATTTCAGAAAGTTGCACTTCATCCATTGTCTGAGCTCTACAGGATATCAGGGCAGGATGTGGCAGGTTCACGTTATTGTGGTGCTGATATAGATCTGACTAAATGTGTTATTGTACAGTATTTACCTGCACAAAACCTACACTACCTAGCCAGATGCATCAGCTGAAATCCAGTACTGTATCTGTACAGCATCTTGCCTGTTTAGTCAATACCGGTACCCTGCAGTATCTCACATAGTTTGTCAATGTCCAGATCACATAACATGCAATTTCACAGAAAGTATCGTGGACGTTTGGGATTGGACGATATCGGATATAATATCGATGCCGATATCTGAAAAAAGTCCATATATCAGCAAATAATATATCGGCGGCCGATATATCGTGCATCACTACTATATATCCATGTGCATCCATGAGCAAATCCTGGACAACAAACTCCACATTCTCCACTGGCTATCTCAGTTTCCTGTCTTTGGTCCAACAGCATCTGTGTGGCTGGAAAATATGGATGGAATCACATACGTACACACACAGCTTGACAGACCAAAGGGCAATTTGGGAAATGAAGCAGCTATTTTTCCTCCTCCCTGAGCTGGGGCAGATCACGTCTCAGAGCCTCTGCTGAAGTCCAGAGTAGGGACGCATGCACAGCGCAGACTTACCGTGAAGATGCGACGGCCCGTCCGGTCGAAGGCCACGCAGTACACAGAGGACAGATGTCCCAGAATCCTCTTGTGCATTTTCATGTGTGAGTAAACAGCCGTGGGGAGGAGCTGACCCAAACGATACGAACCGTTCAGCTTCCGGCTGTAAGCTGTCTCCACTACACACACACACACACACACACACACACACACACACACACACAAACACAGAGGTCTGGTTTGTATAATAAATACACAAGTTTTTCTTTCCTCTATGTGGAAGCTGTTGTACTGCTATTCTAATGCCACCTTGAGAAACGTTATTATTACTACTATTACTATCAGGGGTGCACCGATCCGACTTTTTCAGTTCCGATACCGATACATAAACTCTGCATATCGGTCGATACCCGATATCAATCCAATACCTTTGTTAAATTATTAAACCATATGCCTCACCATGAGGGAGAGACTTACGACATCAGTATTGACTTAAACTTTCCTAACTTTGTAAAACAAAATATAACAAATACAGATAGAAATGTACTAAATTGCAATTTTTTTGGCGGTAAAATAATAAACAATTGTGCAGGATCTTGGCACAGCATTCAAATTCAAAAGAAAAAAAGTTGCCAGACATCTTAAACTATATTTATATATTATTAATCGGTAATATGACATTTTATTTTGCAGTGCCACCATCTGCTTTAATTAAAGTGAATGGATCGGTCCCAAATATCGGCTTAATTTTCCCATACCTGACGCAGCTAATTTGGTAATATCAGAACCGATATCCGATCCTAATATCAAATCGGTGCATCCCTAATTATTATTATTATTATTAAGTCATAAAGTATTAACCCTTTAAGCCCTAAGCCAATTTTTTGTTTGGCCAATTACAAATACATTCATATTTACATTTACAGCCCTTATCCAGAGTGACAATTGATACAGTCTTACAATCCAAGCAATTGTGGGTTAAGGGTCTTGCTCAAGGACCCAACACTGGCACCTTGGCTGAGGTGGGATTTGAACCCTGGACCTTCTGGTCCATAGTCCAGTACCTTACTAGACTACCACAGTCCCAAATACAATTACCAAGCATCTAGAGGAGACATGTTTTTATCAGGAAACCCCAGGCTGCTCAGATTTGTCATCAACTGATTGATAACAGAATTTTGGTCTCTTCATTCATTGGGCCATTTTTTGATCAAATATTTATCTAGCACCTACACAATTGTCAGGTCATACATCTTTTCAGACAACAGTGTTCGTGACCTGTGAAGAGATGCATGATTAATATAAGTTGGACATTTTTATTGATTTTTCTCTGCTCATGATTCCACGCTGACTGCTAAACCCTTTGACACCAGGAATCTGGGCCTCCAACTATTCTGTAGAGCCAATAAGGCAAAATAAGGCTTTTACTACAGTTGGAAATGCCTTTATTAATTACACCGACAATGATATTTATTATTAGCTGTTTGTAACACTTGAGTTCGACTGAAATTGAAAGAGAACGCTGGCTATCATTTATCATCGGATCTGTTGCACTCGTTAGCTGAAACAGCCAGAGAGAGCCTGCGGTGACATTTAGTCAGAGACCTTAGTAAACCAAAAGTCTCAGACCAAAACATGCAGAGATGATATCAATACAAACAGTGCATTCTGACCCGGTGTTGATTTCTGTATCTACTTCCAAATGGAATTACTCGGCAGATGCTTTACTGGACAATTATTCACACAATAGGGTTGTGTACTTGTCCTGCAAATGTTTTCTATTTCTGTAAATTTAACTGAAGCTTTAATTAGTTGAAACGTGCCAAAAAATGCAGCTGGAAGGGCCAAACACTTTTGCTCATCTTTCATTTTTTCCAATATGTTTAAAAATTTGGTTTGTAGTTTTAAATCTGCAGAAATAAGTCACGTCACTTAGCTTTAGAAACGTTGTGTTAACTTGTTTGACTGCTAAAATGTGACCGCAGGACCCACACGTTTGCCCAAGACTAGCTTTGTGTTTTTTTAAATCGGTCCATCAATGTGGAAAACTGGGAGACTCCCACTCCCATGCAAAGAGCCAAACGTGTATCCACACGCACAACGACCTCGACCAATGAGAGGAGGCTTACCTATACTGGGCGGGCTTCCGTAGATGATTGGCGGCTCGGGTGGCCTGCCACAGTGCAGAGCTGCGAGGGCTGAACCTTTCCATACCACGTGCTTACAACCTGTCAACACACACAGAGTGAGAGCGCACTCTTCTCCCCCGGCTTTACACACAATCAGTGCTGGACCGAACTGTAACACACTTCTACTACGAGCACAACTCCATCCCTCTTTTCTCTTTTTGATCTCCTCAAACTAAGGACGTGTCATGCTTACTGTATTACCTATTTATTCATTGTAATTACAGCTTCAAGTTAGAGGTTAAACACATATCTATCCAATCCCTTCTTTCTCAAGTCATCTCATCTTTCTTTTATCCCGTATCGTTCTGCATGTCTAAATTTCTCCCACATTGTGCTTCATTATTGCTTTCTACTCCACGTAATCTCCATGGCCTGATTTCTCTCGCAGCTTCCCTTGCTTTCTATTACTGTTGTCGTCATCGGGCTTTCTGTTTTTGAGCTATCCGTCCATCTACCCAAACATCCAACCATAGATCCATCCACCTATCAGTATTGATCCACCTACCCAAGCATCCATCCATCATGTACCTATCTATCTATCCACACATCTATACATCCATCCATGCATTCATCCAACCATAATCTGTCCATCAGTTCATTTATTCATCCATCTATGTACTTGTACACCCAGCTACCCCTCCATCTATTCACCTATTCAATTATCTATCATTCATTCACACAGTGGGGCAAAAAAGTATTTAGTCAGCCACTGATTGAGCAAGTTCTCTGACTTAGAAAGATGAGACAGGTCTGTAATTTTCATCATAGCTACACTTCAACTATAAGAGACAAAATGAGAAAAAAAATTCAGAAAATTCCATTGTAGGATTTTTAAAGAATTTAATTGTAACTCATGGTGGAAAATAAGTATTCGGTCACCCACAACCAAGCAAGATTTCTGGCTCTCACAGACCTGTAACTTCTTCTTTAAGAAGCTCTTCTGTCCTCCACTCGTTACCTGTATTAATGGCACCTGTTTGACCTCATTACCTGTCTAAAAGACACCTGTCCACAGACTACAAACTCATTAATGGCCAAGACCAAAGAGCTGTCGAAGGACACCAGGAAGAAAATTGTAGACCTGCAGCAGGCTGGGAAGAGTGAATCTACAATAGGCAAGCAGGTTGGTGTGAATAAATCAACTGTGGGAGCAACTGTAAGCCATACAAGACCACTGATAATCTCCCTCGATCTGGGCCTCCACGCAAGATCTCATCCCGTGGGGTCAAAATGATCATGAGAATGGTGAGCAAAAATCCCAGAACTACACGGAGGGACCTGATGAATGACCTGCAGAGAGCTGGGACCAAAGTAACAAAGGCTACCATCAGTAACACACTACGCCGAGAGGGACTCAGATCCTGCAGTGCCAGGCGTGTCCCCCTGCTTAAGTCAGTAGATGTCCAGGCCCGTCTGAAGTTTGTCAGAGAGCATATGGATGATCCAGAAGAGGATTTGGAGAATATCATGTGGTCAGATGAAACCACACTTTTTGGAGGAATGGGCCAAAATACCAGCTACAGTGTGTGCCATCCTGGTGAAGACTTACAGCAAACGTTTGACCTCTGTCACTGCCAACAAAGGTTATGTTACAAAGTATTGAGTTGAACTTTTATTGACCAAATACTTATTTCCCACCATAATTTATATATAAATTCTTTAAAAATCCTACAAGTGATTTCCTGGATTTTTTTCCTCATTTTGTCTCTCATAGTTGAAGTGTACCTATGATGAAAATGACAGACCCCTCTCACCTGTCTAAGTAGGACACCTTGCACAATCAGTGGCTGACTAAATACTTTTTGCCCCACTGTAACTATCATCATCCTACATGTCACTAAATTACAAACATCACCCATCCTAAACGCAGCAATGGTTGTGTATGTTGTGTGTGTGTGTGTCTTTGGAGTCTTACTCTTGTTGGTGCGTAGCAGAGACTGTCGCCCCACCCCCAGCAGCGAGTTAACTCCGGGTACGCTAGCAGGAACCTCTCTCTCCAGGAGAGGACCCACGCGCTCACACACCTGCAGCAGGTGATCTGGAGAGGTGTGCTTATAGAGCTTCACCTATACAAACACACAGACGCACACGAGCCGTCAGAGTAGCAACGGAAATTAGACGCTGGAGAATTGGAACAAAAAGCCTGGCCTAAAACCGAATCTGACCACCATGAGCTGAAATCTGGACTGTTCTAGATACCATGCTAGATGCCCTCACTCGCCCCCCACCCAGTCCCACGCCCACTTACTGATTCCTCTCACCTGTAGAACATTTCTTTAATCACATCCTATGTTAATTAAACTTTAAACTCCTGATCTATAGCGAACAAATTCGAAGCCATAGGCTTTCAGATCTGTTTGTGTGCAGAGTTCAAGCTCTGCGATCCAGCCTGACAGTAACCTTTTCATTAAAAAAAGTCTCTTTTTTCTTTCGGGAATCTCTAAATAACAACATTTTAAAAATAAAGCATAAAAACCATTTTGTATATGCATCTGTCCCACTCATGGCAAGATCTGAGAACATCTTTCTGAGCCCTGTTTCAGGTTAACCCCCAATAAATGATAAGATATGATCAGACACCCAGCTAATGCCAACGGACTCTTTAGACTTTCTGATCTTCAACACGCTATTGCGTAACATTTGGATTTTTCACGTATTTTTCCAAAATCAGAGTCCTGCCCTGTCCGTCCAGCAATGAGTTAACAGGCACATTTCATTCCATTCAGCTTCCAGGCTGGCCTTTATCTGCTGCTTCAGCAGACGCCTGCGTCTAATTAATGATGCACTAATTGCATTTAACGTCATCCTATTGGTAGACACACGCGCACACAGACCCGCACACGTTCGCTTACATATCGCACTCGCACACATGCACACAAAGACAGAAACCCACACACACACACACACAGAGCGCGCAGCACGACACTGATTTGTATCTGCTATGTATAGAGCTCGAAATATCAAACCCAGAGCTAATGGCATGCAAAATAATGAGCTCAGTTCATTCCATTAGCTTAAACAATCAGGAACATCTAATTCAACATTCATGCATTCACATCGGAGTTCATGATTACAATTCGAACCCCGGCATGTTACCACAATGAGCCCGAACACAATGGATTCTGAACTGGTGCAAATCCGGCGGCCTCACCTCACTGTACGGCGAAACGCCGGCCTGTTAATTAGGCTTCTTCATTTTGAGCGCTTTATTGTTGTGCTGTTACAGTGTTATAATCAAATAAACTACCATTGCTGTTCTTGTTAACAGTGGCTCGCGTCGGTACGGCTGTTACACGATTAATCTTGAGTATTAATGTGGTTAATGAATAGAGTAATTAGAAATAATAATACCATTAGCTCGTTAGAAGTCTATTAGTAGCGTTAGTATTTATAATGAGTCCTATTATTGTGTTAGAGCAATCTTTATTAGTACTATATCCCGGTGTAATACGCGTGTTAATACATTAGTAACTATGTTTTATTTACATAGCACCTTTCACAATCTCAAGGTCACTTTATACAAACAGGACAGCAAATGCAATCGTTAAGCAAAAACAAAACATACATTCAATCCCTGCTATTCCTAGTCAGGGGGGTTTATCCCTGGAGAACACAGGACACAGGTGCAACAGAAAGCAAGCCCATAACCAGGCTGTCCCGGGTCGCTGTTACGATGCCGGGGGATGATCACCCAGCCGACCTCCTCTCCCTAAGACACAGAGCTGTCACTGCCAGGACTCAAATCCGGGTCAGCACAGTGGTGTGCTCGCATATTAGACCGTTCTGGTGCTAAATTCAATAGTTTTCATTTATTAAGGCACTATTATTTATAGTGGATGTAATTATTAGTATTATAAATATATATGGTATCATTATATAGGTTACATTAGATTTAGTTGTAGTTCGCAATTAATATATTTGTACACATGTATTATTAGTTTATAAGACGTCTAATATAAGGTATTTAAAGCTAAGCTTTAATTCATCATTAGTTTTATTATCGTTAGTATTATCATCATTATTATTACTATTAATACGATTATTAGCGCATGCCGTGATGAGCTGATCGTTTTCATACTGATCTATTTTTATATTATTTCTATATTGAATTAAACGTCCAGTGTCCCAGCAGGTTGATTAATCGCACGACCCTATAATATCGGACTGAATAAGGACCCAAAGCGCGGACCGACGGCAGCGACAGCGTGAGCGTCCTCAAGCCGGAGAGCAGGTGCTGCGAGGCGGCCAGGCGAGTGAGAAAGAGCCGCTGATTCCCTCTCTCCAGCACAGCGCCGCTCGGTGTGTATGAACCGAATCCGTGTTGAGCTCTGTCCCAAACCCGATCACTTTAGCACTAAATAACATATCAAACAACAGCGTTTCTATTAGTAGGTTACTATTTAGGCACACTATTAAGTGCGGGAAGATGCGGATTGGGACGCGGCCCGACAGCCCAGGCTCAATGGCCGCAGCCAGTAGCGGTGCCATTAGATTCGATAGAGCCGCTGTTAAATGCAGATTCGGACGTAATTATGGAAAAACGCACAATAACAAATTCAAGAAAAGGTCCTAAGGGTAAAGAATCAAGCGTGTGTGAGGTTAAGAGTCTGCGGGCTGTGTGTTACGCAACTCCGGAGGGTTGGGACACAACAAGGGGCTGGATCCAAACGTTAAAAGTTTAAAAAATAATAATATTAAAGATTTTATAACGTTCGTATGAAAAGCAAGGTCTGGTTCAGAAGTGCTTACCGTAATTACAGCTGCAAATGGGTGAAAATGAGTGAATTATTAGCGTTTCTAATTTGCATAACGTAATTAATCAGCTGATCAATATTCATATCAATTCCGATTTTACCTTGAATTTAAAACACGGTTCCCCCTTCAAGTCTTAGGATCTGATTGAGACTTTCAAAAAATCCACTTGACAACAATAAGTAAAAAACAGAAATCAATCCGATTCATCCCGGGCGCGTCTAAAAATCTGATTCGTGGCTAAACTTCTCCAAAAGTGGAGCGTAAATAAAATAAATCTTGTGTTTTACACAGTCTCTGGTTGTATTGCATGAAACTGGGCGCCTCCATATCCCGCCCCGCTCTCACACACACTCAGGCAGTGATACACGCACACACGGATACACACTCTGCGCACTCCCTCCCACCACACACACACACACACACTAACCACACACACATCCACACCGTATCTGTCCTCACATGCAGCTCGTGACGTACCTTTCTTTATTTCTACATTTATCCCTCTATAAACCTGTTAAACACGGGTCCGATCAAAAGTCCCCCAAAATGCACCCTGCTTGCTCTGGATGACTGGGTTCTGTTAGGTTGGGCTTTGGGGGATTTTCGGGAATGGAGGTTGTTTTTTTCCTGATTTAAAAATTGCGGGAAATTCAATTTCTTATTTCGCTCTCCGAAAACTTTTTCTCACTTATAGGGCATGCCTTACCAAATCTTCATAAGTCCCAGGGTGTTCCTTCCCAGTCCAGTCTATCCGCTTGGGTAAAAGCTAAAAAGGAAATAAACATGATCAACCAGCTCGGGTCTGATTTTAGGATCTTCAAGTTTATTATTAGTTCTAATAAATAAAAACAAGCGATAAATGAATGTAAACCAGAGCGCAGTGCGATGCAGCCCCGCGTAGCCTTGTGCGGCTTACCTCCTTCTCCTGAACCTCCCGAATCAGGCTCTGAAAATACAAAAATAACAAGAAATTACCCTCGGGTGTCACACAGGGGTGTCGTTTATATTCCTAAATTTTAAAATCACCCACCTGTGCTGAATCTTGGCAGGGTCCTGCTTCTAAAAACCGGGCTATTAGGAAGTAGAGCTCTGAGAAGGCAGAACGTTACATGTAGCTGCGTTAGCTTTCAAGAAGGGCGCTCGTTTGGAAATGCAAACGTCCAAAACATGTTTTGAAGGCGCCCTTTACGTCGCTAATACTCACCGGATTGTATCTGCGCGACGTGTTTACTGTCGCCAGCCATATTCGGTGTCGGTTTGGGGAGAAACAGAGGTGTGTGTGGCCGCTGCTGGCCGCCCTGTAGTTATCAGTGTTTGTTCGCCACCAGCAGGAAGAGCTGCGCCTGCCTCCATTCACCCAACACACATACAGGGCAAAGTAGATCCGGTCAGAGCTGAGAGTCGATTCCAAAAAACAGAATCGACTCTCCAGTGACATGCATAGGAATCGATTCCAGACAGGTGGATTGACTCCGCGTATGCAAAAGTGAGATTTACATTACTGAAAGTCAAATGTAACTGTTTGTCCTTACTATCAGTTGAACTGGGACATCATGGAAACAACGGTACTAAAGTTCGGAAGCTTTCTTGTTTAAGCTTTTCTTTTATTCTATAGCAAATCCTAACCGTGTATCTACAATGTCATTCCTCGGCATTGCACTCTTTATTTAAAAGTATATCTACCCCTGGGCTGCGATTTCTACTGTCAATAATTGCATTACTTTCTGCAATTGATTCCACACGGATTCGAAATCAGAGTCGACTCCAAGACCTCCGGAATCGAACAGCCACAGATCGCGCTGTGTCACAGCTTACGCTTACTTACGCGCTGGCAAATAGTCCCTCATTCAGACCCAAAGTTTCCCCTCGTCATATCGATAAATCGTCACCGGTTTCAGATTCTTTTGGTAAGAATCATGTCTTGTGTGTGTAAAGAATATTGTTGACCGTCTTTAAGCCTCGTTTAAGCACACCCTCCTCTCCAAAAGTGCGAGCCATCTGCGCAGTAGGGTTGTTCATTTCCAGTTAGGGAGTCGACTCTGAATTCGATTCAGGTGTTCTCAGTCAATTGCAACAGTCGATTCGGCAAAATATATTTCTCTGACATTAAAAAGATGAAGGTCAGATAGATAGATAGGATGATCCATATACAGATAGACATACAGACAGTCATATATACAGATAGATGGACAAACAGACAGAGAGAAAGATGATATACAGATTATATATAGATACATAGACAATAGAAGATACAGAGATTAAAACTGATATATAGATAATACTTAGATAGACTGATATATGATAAATAGATTATACACAGATAAATGCACCACAGATAAATAAACAGATACATATATAAATAGAAACAGACATATAGCCAGACAAGTGAGTCGATTGTAGAGGATGGACATAGTTAATTCATTCATTCATTAATTTTCTTATCTGCTTAATACTGGTCAGGGTCACAAGAAAGCCGGTGCCTAGCCAGCGGCACAGGTGGCGAGACAGGAACAACTCTAGACAGAGATGTGGTTGTATTGAGTAACGTTTGTGGTCTCCTTCTATAACACATTATGAATCATGCTGTGTTACAAACTGTTGTCCATTTCCCATATAAGGTTTCTATATAGTGCACTATTTTGGGGTTCCATCATTTAGTAGTGCTGTGTGAATATCCAGTGCACTCCAATCCCACCATGCACTGCAATAAGCATTGTACAAACATTGCACCCATAATGAGGAATACCCATCATGCACCACGCTGTTTGGTTTGAGGATTTGTGCACAACTTCTCAGTTCCCAAAAAGCTGATTCTCCTAAATGCTGGTGCAGGCATAAAGAAAATCAAGAAAAAACGCAGCGGATTACCAGAACTTTTTGATGCAAAGCATTTATATTATCAGGTGCTTTTATTAGAAAAAGCCACTGTAAGCTGTGAGCACTAGCCTGGTGACATGATGTGACAGAATCTGCTGTTGCACAGAAGTGAGCAATAGTGCACTAAAAGAATGCATATTATAATAATGTCCAAAATAATGCATTCCTCTCATGATTTCTGTCCCCTGTACTAGTACATTATATAGTGCACCTGATTACTGAACGTAGGGCATAGTGAGCAGGGAAGAATTTCAAACACAGCATCAGTTTTACCATGTGGAGTCGACTTCTGGAATCCAAGAATCGACTCTGTAGAATCGACTCCCTGTCTTAATGCGCAGGAATATCGTAGACTCGTAGTAGGTTTTTGGGAAGCTGCGATGAAAACATGGAAGGAGGAGGTGTGTTGCCGAAGCGGTGCTTATGTTTCTGTAAAAATCATTATTTTATTTATTTTATACATTTTTTTAGTAATTTACTATTCACAGCTTTGTCAGATCGAGTTGGGCTTTGCTTCCTCATTGTGCCTGGCGAACAGCAACGTTTTACTGCCATGTTTTTTGGACTATAATGTCAAGAAGGACAATTTTATTCACGATTTCCTAACATTAAAGTTGAACAGACATTAGTTCTATGGTACAGGGTTGCTGTAGTAATGCTGAACATGTTAATGCTCAAGCACAAACGCCGCCGCCTCGGTCAGTGGTGGTTTGCTCTCGGGAAGTCCTCCATTTCTCTCCTAAATGAGAGGCTGTAAAATGGGGGAAGGGGAGGAAAAAAAGGACGATGTAATGAATTAAAGCTCGTCACTTACACCAATCCACCTCTAATAGACACACAACAACATGGAGGACATACACAAAGAGCACAACGGAGATATTTTTACACACAGAGAAAAAAAACAGCAGACACAACAGACAGACCCAGAGCTCTGATATGCACCAGCATTGTACCATTTGTATACAGGTAATTCAATTAGATTACAAATACACTGTAATTACATTCCAGATATTCCTCCATAGAATGTTAATAAACTCTTACACACTGTTGAAAATTAATATATCTGATTTTAAGTCTGAGAAAAAGTACACAACAAAACCCCCAGTGACCAAGTAATAGTGTTGAATGAACTCACTAATGCTTAAATAGCTTAAATAGAGCTTACATAATGATTGTAAGACTTCATTTCTCATTAAAGGTATTCATATAACTAAAGATGTTTAACACTAACATGTGATGTGCATTTGTGGTGCGACAGAACTTAGCTAGTAGTCAATACAAAGCCAGTTTTCTCTTAGTTATGCTTAATTATTCAGATGGGAATGCTGATGTTTTTTGTTGTAAACACTGAAATCCGATACGGGTTACACAGGTTTCCAATGGTACTGGAACTCCTGGACCAGTCATGGAAATTACATTTCATTTGTACAGTTTTGGAAAAATATTAACTCAGTAAAATGTGCTACATCTTGAGTAGCTCATTGGAGATTCAGCTGTTGAACAGATACAGTACTGGACAGGGGTGTCATCAGGCCCACCTTACTGGTGCACGTGTCCCAATAAAATGACTGGAGGTAAAATGTCAATTTTATCCTGGATTGCTGAACAGAACTACAGGAAACACCACACATATTACATTTCCCATACAAGGTGCAGACAAGAATTTGAAATTGTGTATTGGCAGCCACTGTAGGGTTTGGTTGCAGTGTGGTACTGTATGTGTGTGCTTGCCGCCTAGGTCAAGGTTCTTGACTATGGGCTAGAACATCCAGGGTTAAAATCTCTCTGCCAAGTTGGCATTGTTGGCTCATTGAGTAAGGCCCTTATCCCACAATTGCTTGGATTGTAAGACTGTATAAGCTGTAAGTCACTCTGGATAAGGGTGTTTGATAACAACATTCAAGTTTCCTCCAAAGGCAGAAGTTCCTCTCATTCTTACCTTGGTAGACCAAAGAACGAGGGTCCAAAACGACTCTGTACAGTACTGTGCAAAAGGGATAATGACCATATATAATATATTGTCAACGATTGGCCCCAAAAATTTTAAACTTGGATTTCTCACTCCATAATACTCTTTTCCACTGATCTTCATCCAGTCTTTGTGAGCTTTAGCATTTCTTTTCACCCTGTTCCCCTTCTGAAAAAGTGCTTTCTTAACTGCCTTCCAAAAAGTCCATTCCTGATCAAGCTTCTTCGGACTGTAGAAGGGTCAACTTGGCATCCTGATGAAGCCGCCAGATGCTGCTGCTGCTCAAGTGTAAGGGGAGGTCAAAATAAATACCTGTATTCTCTGGTTATCTTCTAATAAAGAGACTGAGAAATAATTATACATAGCCATTATACCATGGCTAAAACAATGGTGTATCTAAACTAATGGTGGTCTAAGACTTTTGCACAGAACTGTATATACAATGTTTGATGTTCGTTACATTTGGCTCTACCTGTGCTCTTTAAACTATATCTAGTTATCCAGTCTCACTCAGAGGAGGATGGTTCCTTTCATGCTTTCTTCCCTATGCATCTCAGAGACATTTTCCTTGCCACTGTGACCTCTGGTTGCTCAACAGACTAGAATATGTTTAAACATCTTCAACAGTAAACAGACCCCCAGCTTAATGACCACTTTGTGAGAGTGGTGCTTTGGCAGTGGCTTTGCTCAACCACTGGAGGCCAGAAGCACACAGGCATCCAATATACAAAGGCCAAGCAGCGGTCAGAGGTCATCAGGCCAGACACGGGAATGTCCTTTGTGTTGCTTTGTTTATATGCAGTATATAGATTTGATTTTATCATTCATGGTCGTACAAAGATTACTATACTGAGAATGGTACCAGTGGTCTGTGTCACATGCCGCATCCCAGAGTGGGTCTATAAATCAGACCTGTTAGGTGGAACATACGAACACGTACAAGCAAAGGCAGCAAACCAACCAGTGTGGTGCAGAAATGCAAGACAGCGCTCTGCCACTGGTTTATGTCCCGTCTGGAGACAAGTTTTGACAATGCATCTCACTGCTTTCTGGGTCTGAATCAGGAAGAATCAGGGTCTGGTGCAGGATAGGGGTGGCAAAGTGTCTAGCATACCATAGATCAGGAGTTTCTGGTGCAGGGTAGGGGTGGGAAAGGACCAAAAGTGCCAGGCACCCAATAGACCAGTAGGGTTTGATGCAGGGGAAGCAACTGAGAAATACCAACAGTGCCTAGTGCCCCATGAAGCAGGAGGGTCTGAGGGTATAGAGGCTGGAAAGGACCGAGGGTGACTGACACTCCATAGACCAGGATGGTATAGTGCAGGATACCCCATCCCATAGATCAGAAGGGTCTGGTGAAAGGATAGGGACCAGAACTGTCTTTATAGACTAAAACAAAAATGTTCCATTGTCTCAAACACATACACGTAGTCAAACTAGACAGACTTATCAATTTGCAGTGGTTTCTTCATTTGTTCCCAGAGCTGTACATTAGGTCAGTTGGTGTCTCTAAAGTCTTCGAGTATCAGTGTGTGTGTCCTGTGATGGTTTGGCATCGGTCTAGGTCCTCACTCGTGCCCCCCCATCCCCTCAAACCCCAAATTAGATTAAGCACGTAGGAAAATGAGTGTGTGAATCATTTTGGTTTCAGATCTGTTTCTTTGTTGGGGGAGGTGTTGTCTTTTGGAGTGATCTCAGAATCATCCAGTCAGAAACAGGCATTTTATTCCCCCGTTCTGTTTCTGCTTTCTTTTGTGACACTGCTGACCTTTCACTTCCTGACATCAGCAGTTGTATTTAGCTAGCAAGTCTGTGTGTGTAACGGGCTGTATGTAGAGAAGCTCTTTGTGGTCACACTACAACCCTCAGCAGACTGGAGACCGGAAACGTCCAGCAGTTTCCACATGCCTGTTTGCATCTACAACGTCACATCAAGCGAGAAAAGGAAATATATAATATTACAACTACAGTACTATAAGTCTAGAACCATACTGTGTATCACTGTTTAAAACACGCTCGTACGGGCACTGGTGCAGGAAGGGGGCATGCAGACCTGCAACCTCTCTCATGTCACCTGTATGAGGAATTTGAACACAGAAGTCAATTAAAAATAATACCTACATCTGCGTTTCTGGAAGACACTACAACAGCGCTGGAAATGTGGCAGTGTGGGTGTGTGTTTCAATACTTTTGGTCACATGTGGGTTTGGTGGTGTATATGATAGTCAATTATGATAGTCAAAGAAATGTGTGTAAGAATAAGAAAAGGGATAAAATGTAGTGTACAATAAAAAAGCTACGTTGGTTGAAATACTGCCTTAAGTCTTTGTGACAGACTCAACAAGGACCTGGAAACATTCCTCAGAGATTTTGGTCCAAACTGACACGATTTGGCAGCTGCACATCTGTGATGCGAATGTCCCGTTCCACCACATCCCAAATTTGCTCTACAGGATTGAGATCTGGCGACTGGAGGACGTTTCAGTACTCATGGTCATGCTCAAGAAACCAGTTTGAGATGATTTGAGCTTGTGACATGGTGCGTCATCCTGCTGGAAGTAGCCAACAGAAGATGACACACTGTGGTCAGAAAGGGATGCACATGGTCAGGAACAATACTCAGGTAGGCTGTGGTGTACAAATGATGTTCGATTGATATTAAGGGGCCCAACATGTGCAAGTCCTTTGAAGACACCTTGTTACACAAAGCGTGACGTAAGCAAGACGTTACCAGCAGATCCTTTAGGTCTTGGAGGATGCAAAGTGGGGAATCAATGGGTCAGACTTGTGTCTAACACCTCCCACAGATGCTCAGATTTAAATCTGGGGAATTTAGAGGCCAAGGCAACACCTGAACTCTGCATTGGTCATCAATGGAAATCATCAAGGTAGTGGACACTGAACCAGAAGGTCCTGGGTCCCACACAAATCCCACCTCTGTTGATTCCTTGAGCAAGAACGTTCTCCTACAATTGCTTGGATTGTGAGACTGTATCAGTTGTAAGTCGGCCTGGATAAGGGTGTCCACATAAATGGCAGGAGCTAAAGTTTCCCAGCAGAATATCACCCAGAGCATCTCACAGCATCTGTCTGTGGCTTTGATCGTTGGATCATCAGTATATTTTTTAAGAATAATGTATCAGTGGTGCTCAGGTAGCACAACCGGTCTAATATGCGGTGAACCAAGGTTGTCCTGGAGGTGGAACCGGTCAGGGTCGGGTGTCACATGTAGTTCTGAAGGATGGGAGGCAGGTCGGGCAGAACCCGTCTCATAAACACAGTTCATGTTGATGGACCACATGCCTGGCACATAAGGTAACAGCTTGTACCTGCCATTTCTAATAAAATACAGTGGAACCTCAGAATTTGGACGCCTCTTCACTCAAATAACTGACATGGAATGGTCTGTTTGAATTTTTTTGCCCCAAAATTCGAACAAAAATACCGACTTTGAACATGGGCACCCAAAGCACAACACTAATGTGTGCGACCTCAATTATGAGCCAATGGGTGCGATGTCAGACAACCCACAGCCTCATCACCTCGCTCTAGTAATCGCTGTTGTGTTTATCGAATACTTACACAGTAATAAATGCATTCTATCGAAGCTCATACTGTCCGCTCGTATGTAGTAGCTTTTAAAGAGTAAACTGATGGGATTTCAATCAAGAGCCAGCATTAAAATCTACGTCCAAACAATAAGCACACGCTTCACATAAAGAGCGTCGGTTTTCTTTCATGGTTTTTATTTGAAAACATTTTCACATACAATATCTCAAACCATTCAGGCAGACGGATCTCCAGAAGCTTGTCAGATTGCGTTCGGAACGCCGCTCTCAGCACCCGTGTTTATTGCTATAGTTATGTGCCGTTCTTAAAGAGTCATATTTAAATGAGCAACTTTAAAAAGTCAAAGCAAACACGAATCCCAATCGGTCTTAAAAAGAGGATTAAAACAATCAACAATTTGGAAAACGTCATTCTGGTTTTACTCCCTGTTTCCCGTTAATCGATTCACGTTTAGGTACGCAACAAAACGAAAGCGCCCGGATGTCCAGAGTCCCGTTCGGGACATCCGGGGCTGGAATTAAGGCGGCACAAACATTAAGCACTGGATGTAGGGCTACTAGAGGGGCTGCAGGATGGAGATCCTGAAGGACTACGAGTTATGGAACGGAACGGATATGGCTGCTGCTGGTGAAACATTTAAGAAGAACAAGGGGTTTCTTGATAGATCTGTCCAACCTGGTGATCAGAGGGGGGGGCGGGAGAGGGGGGGACTCTGGGAGGAGTGTGAGCTCGCTAAGTCAACCTACAATGACAAGTCTAAAAAAAGTTAGCATCTTACAAAATACTCAATAATGAATAAAAAAAACGTCTTTCCAATATCCGGAAAAGCAACTGGAGTCACTCCTTAGACTCGGCTTCAGGGTTTGCAGATTCCTGCAGAGAGAGAGAGAGAGAAAGAGACAGACAGAAAGAGAGAGAGAGAGAGAGAGAGAGAGAGAAAGAGAGAAAGAGACAGACAGAGAGAGAGAGAGAGAGAGACAGAGAGACGGGTGTCAGAAGGGAGACATGACTTGTTGAATCTTTACGTTAACATTTTCCATTAGTCAGAACTCCTGATAAAACCAAAACCACACTGTTAGTATCATATCATCTGTGTCATCACTCTCTCTCTTTCACACTTTCTCACACACACACACACACACCATTACAAGTTCTACTTCCGCTGCACGTTCATACAGAGCTTTTTACAGCACTGGTACTTTTCAAACGAGGCTCGGTCCTGCAGCCATGAAGCTTTGTGTACGTAACATGCTCCATTATTTCACGTGACTGGTATGTGCAGAGGCTTTGCTCTGTATAGCTAGTGTTACAGTCATTTCCTGGCATGATGGGAGATGTATGAAGTCAGGCTTAGAACAAGAACCGAGTATCTAAATAGGCCGGCTCAGGAGTTTGGACCTTAATCCACTAAATGTAGGAACCACAGACTTTATACAGAAAGTCGAGCTGCTTCATTAGTATTCGAAAGAAAGGGGAAGAGCCTCAGAGCAAAAACTCAGGGCTTTTATTATATGTAATTATGGTAAGAACTATCAGTATCCGATATTTATGGGATTAAATAATCCACTACGAGATTATTACAGCTTATAACTGTAGTTTATAATCTTTGGATAATATTTTCTTTAAGAAAGCTTAATTATTATAATAACTACAATAACTATGTTACCAGTAGGTATTATCACTAAAAGAAGAGTTATGCTACAGAAATCATGGTTGTTTCAGTGGTTGGTTCATTTGCTGCTTTATGAACCGTCTAGAGAGAGGGAAGTGGATAAGGCACTGGATTACTGGCCACAAGGACGCAGGTCCAAAGCTGTCACTGTTGGGCCATTGAGCAAGGCCCTTAAGGTTCTGAAGTCACTGAAGTCACAACATAATTATATAGAGGTCATGAATACATGTGATGTATGGAAGCCTCAACATATTAATTCTTGTCTGTCAAATATTAATTTGTGGTCACTATAATCCCGTGGCCTCAATATCGATCTTCGGGTTTTATATAAATATATATTATATATATATAATATATATATATATATATATATATCTATCTATATATTAATATATATATATATATATATATATACCCACACCACACAGTGGTATGAAAAAGTTTGGGCACCCCTGATTAATTTTCATGATTTCGTTTATAAATCAGTGGTTTGTTCAGATCAGCACTTGAGTTATTACAAATATCATACGAGATGAACACATGATATTTAGAAAGAGTGAAATGAAGTTTTATAGGATTTACAGGAAAGTGTTTTGTAACAGGAATATTTCAAACAAAAAGTAGGCAGGTGCATAAATTTGGGCACCACCCCACCAGAAAATGACATCAATATTTAGTAGATCCTCCTTTTGTTAGGAATATAACAGCCGCTCAAACGCTTCCTACCGCTTCCAGGTTGGATTCTGGTTGAAGGTGCTATTTTGGAACCATTCTTCTTTAGAAAAAACATCTCAAGTCAGTCAGGTTTGATGGTTTCCGAGATGGACAAGCCCACATTTTCAGTCATCTTCATGTCTGGGGACGGAGATGGCCATCCCAGAAACGTTGTTACTGGTTCTCTGCATGAATGGCCTTAGTAGATTTTGAGCAGGGTTTGGGGTGTTGGCCTCGGTGCAACTTTGTCACGATTCTTGAACATTGTTCTCAAGAATCTGGAGATTATTACTGGAATCCTGCGACACCTCAACTTGAACAAGATTCCTAGTACTGCACTGGCCCCACACAGTCCCAAGCATGATGGAACGCCACCAAATTTTACTGTGCGGTAAGCAAGTGTTTGTCTTAGGGATTGCTGTGTTTTTTCCGATTCCTTGTTAGTCCAAATTAACTCAATTTTAGTTTCATCAGTACACAGCACTTTATTCCAAAAATGAAAGCTGGATTGTCCAAATGTGCTGTAGCACACCTCAAGTGACTCTGTTTGTGGCGTTCTGCAGAAAAGGGCTTCTTCTGCCATTATCTCCCATACCGCCTCTTCCTGTGCAAAGTGCGCTGTTATAGTTGAACGATGAACAGTGACACCATCGCAGCAAGATGTGGTTTTGTAGGTCTTTGGAGGTGGTTGTGGCTTGACTATGACTGTTCTCACCATCCTTCACCTGCCTTACGAGATTTTGTTTCTTGGCGCCACTGCGGGAGTTCCTTAACTAGAACTGTGCTGTGGTATTCCATTGCCTCACATGTTCCTCACAGTGGAGGAGAAACTGACAGCTAAATATCTGAGAGAAGAGAGCTTTTCCCTTTTCCCTGAACCATGAGTTGAAACAACCTTTGTTTTCAGGCCATTTGAGAGTTGTTTTGAGGCTCCCATTGTTGCCACTCTTCAAGATGTGGCCACCTAACAATTTCTCATAGTTTTTGGATTCCAATTTGTATGTAGATCAAGGGTAATGAGCTTACAAAAAAAAAATTTGTTTCCAATAATTAGTGCTAAAGGTTATTCAAATGGACAAGGGTGCCCAAATTTATGCCACCTGCCAATTTGTTTGAAATTAATTACGGCACACTTTCTGTAAAACCTATTTTAAACTTAAATTCAATTCTCAAATATCACAGTGTTCATTTGCATATGATATATTATCTGAAAAATTGGCTGAGCTGGAGACAACAATGGATTTATAAAGAAAAAATCATGAATGATAGGGGTGCCCAAACTTTTTATACCACTGTAAATCTCTCCGATATTTGCTTGGTCCACTTAAGGGTTTTGGAACATCAGACCAATCTTAAATATTAGTCAAAACAACACAAGTAAATACAAAATGCAGTTTTAAATGAAGTGTTTAATTATTAAGGGAGAAGCAAAAAAATCCAAACCTACATTGACCTGTGTGAAAAAGTGAGATGGCCCCCCCTTGTTAAAACACCTTAAATATGGTTTATACACCTGAGTTCATGTCTCTAGCCACCGCCAGGCATGATTATGGCCACCACCTGTTCTCAATCAGGGACATTCACTTAAATAGGACCCTGCCCTGAAAAGTGAAGTACACCAAAAGATCCTTAAAAGCTGCACCAATCATGCGAGATCCAAGAAGAAAGGGAAAAGAAATTCAGGAAACAATTGAGAAAGAAAGTAATTGAGATCTATCAGTTGGAAAGGGTTATAAGCCTTTCTTCAAGCTTTGGGACTCCAGAGAACCACACGTGAGGCCATTAATCCACAAATGGAGAAGACATGGAACAGGGGTGAACTTTCCCAGGGAGTGGCCGGGGCCGACCAAATTACCAACAGCACAGCGACGACTCATCCAAGAGGTCACAAAAGACCCCAACAACAACATCCAAAAGCACTGTAGCTTCACTTGGGTCAGTTAAGATCGTGTTATGCCTCCACATAAGAAAGAGACTGGCAAAATGGCCAAGACGAAAACCATGCTGAGCAAAAAGGAACATTAAAAGCTCGTCTAGTTTTTCCAGGAACACATCTGATGCTCCCCAAGACTTTTGGAAAAACATTCTGTGGACTGACGAGACAAAAGTTGAAAAAATCTTTGGAAGGTGTGTCCCATTACATCTGGGAAAGTAAACACAGCATCTCAGAAAAAAGAACATTATAGCAGGCAGTAACACATGTGGATGGTAGTGTGAGGTTCGGGGCTGTTTTGCTGCTTTCAGGAAATGGAGACTTGCTGTGATAAATGGAAAGATGAATTTACTGTCTACCAAACAATCCTAAAGGCGAATGTCCGGCCATCTGTTCCTGACCTCAAGCTGTGATCGAAACTTGGTATGCAGTAGACAATGATCCAAAACCCCACACAGGCAAGTCCACCTATTGAATGGCTGAAGAAAAAACAAACATGGAAGACTTGGGAGTGGCCTCACCTCCTAGTCAAAAAGTCCTGACCTGAATCCTATTTGAGATTGCTGTGGCATGACCTTAAAAAACCCCTTTCAATGTAGCTGAATTACAACAATTCTGCAGAGATGAGTGGACAGAATTCCTCCACAACGCTTTAATAGGTAGGTTTGGATTTTTTTCTTCCTTAATAATAACCCCCTTTCAATAAAACTGCAGTTTTTGTTCCCATATATGATATATATATATATATATATATAAAACAAATTGGTGCCCCAGCGGGACGCTTTACCCAAGCCCTGTGAGGGAATGGAGTCGTCTTGTACAAACCCTGTGCTCGTAAATTCGCAGAGAGGCTCTGGAGCCGCGGCAAAGGGCGGGGGGGGCCAGGCGGCCTACGTTTTCAATAATATCCTGTTGGAATGACACACTGACGAAACCAAACACACACAGCCAGTGTCACTCTTCACATCTCAACCCTTCACTCTCACTGTGTCCCCACTGGCCCTCTGACGGAACAAGGGGCGGGGGGAGGAACTTCTCGGAGGATGAAGTAACAGTTGAAAGGTGAGCTGCAGATCTGTGTGGGTGTGTTGTGTGTGTGGTGTGTGTGTGTGTGCTGTGTGTGTGTGTGTGTGTGTGTAAGAAAGAGGTGAGGAAAAGGAAAGTTAGACATAAGCTACGACTAAATAAAGGAATTTATTACTCATGACAGTCTGAACACCACCGAGACTTCCTGTTCCTCTCATACCTCACACGTGCCATATCACAGGCCTTTTCCACAAGGTAACACAGTGGGGTCTTAGCGAAATGACTGTGACAAGCTTTATGGTCAGAATACTGGGGCAGCAGAGCACCACTGTCAGCCCGTCTAAACAGCATTTCTCAGAACAACTGGTTTGCAACGCCTGCTCCTTTAAGCAGTAAAGAGCCACTGACTCACGGCTTCATGAGCTGCGTGTCAAATCGTGGCCTTACATCGCATCATGACAGTCATTGATTCATCATACTAAGGTCATTTAAACATTCATGTTACATAACTGGAAGTTTGTGACCTTACATCACTGCATGTGAAGCGATTCAGCTTCTGTGTGAGGAATCGGCTGCAACTATTGTTGAGTTGACTCCTATTTTTAAGGCCTAGAATCATGGAATCGATTCTTTTAGGGACTGATTCATTAGCATTCAGTTCTTTGTACATGTGAATGACGATGCAGAAATTGTACAGGTCTTTACAGATTTGGGTGGGGGATCGTCCTCAGCACTGCAGTGACACCGATGTGGTGGTGTGTTAGTGCGTGTCAGACACAACAGTGCTGCTGGAGTTTTAAAACACCTCAGAGTCACTGCCACCATGTCCAGCCACCAGCATCATGTGGGAAGGTTTTAACCACTAATACTAATACAGGCATAAAGCACAATCATCTGGGGCTCAGGAACAGATGAATCCTATTTACATGACCTTCTAAGGCTCAAATTTGGTCCGACTTTGAACAAATTCTGAAACCAATTAAGCTCAAATTCCATGGTTCCACTGTAAGTAATATTTTTTGTGTGTGTATTATCTCACCCCGTCTGGCTTGGTCTCTCCATTCTCAGTGGGCACCGCGTCCTTCTCCTCCTTCTTCCCTTTGGCTCCACCCTTCTTTCCTTTTACCACCTTGTCATCAGCTGGCTTCTGTAATCACCAACCAGGGCTTAGAGTCTCAGCATCGATGTAACCACAGACAGTTCCAAGCTGACTACATCAAACATCGGACTACATAACATTCAGGAGCTAATCAACACCAAGCAAAGACCGCAAACCTTTGTAACAACACTGATATCACTACCTGATATCACTCTCTAATCACTTATTACTCTGATATCACAGCCCTCGGTATCCACCTGTGCATAGCCAAATCCGTGGAGGCTCACGTCCCTAGTACTTATATATAACCTACACATATCCCCCTGTATGCAGATATGTGCTCTTTAGCAGGATGTGGACTGAAACAGGCACTGACCAGACATCATAGTCACATAATAGTTTATATACACAGTGTTTTATTGTAAACAATAACATTAATTAAAAACAATAAGTACACTACTGTACAATACAGTAATTCTTATCTTTGTATCTTTTATAAAACTTAACGAAAAACGAAAGGAATGTTACCATGTTTCCTGTCAGAAATTCTCTTTTCTGGCAGCAGGTGTCACAAGGGTTCGCTCGTACCAGATTTCCGACATTCAGACGTCCTTAAGATTACTTACCATTCCAATTTGACTTTTTTTTTTTTTTTTTCAAATATGTGACCGATTCCGATTTTCTCTCTGTCTAAGAATGATAAATAACAGCATTCATATACAGTGGTTCTTGAAAGTTTGTGAACCCTTTAGAACTTTCTATATTTCTGCATAAATATGACCTACAACATCATCAGATTTTCACACAAGTCCTAAAAGTAGACGAAGAGAACTAATGCTAATGTTCATGAGTCCACCATCAGAAGAACACTGAACAACAATGGTGTGCATGGCAGGGTTGCAAGGAGAAAGCCACTGCTCTCCAAAAAGAACATTGCTGGTCGTCTGCAGTTTGCTAAAGATCACGTGGACGAGCCAGAAGGCTATTGGAAGAATGTTTTGTGGACGGATGAGACCAAAATAGAACTTTTTGGTTTAAAAGAAAAGCGTTATGTTTGGAGAAAGGAAAACACTGCATTCCAGCATAAGAACCTTATCCCATCTGTGAAACATGGTGGTGGTAGTATCATGGTTTGGGCC